>QODF01000254.1:308968-351382 GCA_024372805.1 Oostethus manadensis | reverse complement strand
ATATATATATATATATTTATTTATTTATTTATATCTGCCTTTAACTATCAAAACATTGTAGACAGGAAAACAGGTGTTGTGATTCATTGTTTTTTTCTTTTACACTGTGATACGCATCAGTAATGTGTTAAACTGTTATTTTCAAGCTGAAAGTCAATAAATCAGTCATAAAAAGGCAGCACTGTTGTCAGCTACTGTATTTTGCAGCCGTCTACTATTGAGTGCCGCATGTTGACTTCAGCTGTCGTAAAATGCCGTGACCGCTGACGCTGCACGGCAACAGCGGGATTGTTTGAAATGAGGAAGCAATGCAAAACAAACGCGTCTCTGCTGTTTTTGACACCCGTCATGTGCGGCTTTGTTGTACTAAAACGGACGTTGTAATGTCATTCGAAAACGTGCTACTTTTGGGGAAAGTTTCGTAGCACTGACTCAACGGGGAACTTTACCAGCACCTGCAGAAAGGAAGAGAACATTAGTGGCTAGCGCTAGCCGAGTTAGCTTGCAGAGGCGACGTGTCTTAAAGATACATCGCTGAGTTATTGAGGGTTAGAGCGGACATCTAAAAGCCACAATGTCCTCCACAGACATCCCTCGTATGCTAGCACTGGAGGAGGAAGTCAGGAGTTTGTCAGAGGAGCTGATGCACTGTCAGGTAAGTGGCCTAAACACGTACACATGTCAGGGTTGATGGTATAACACATTTAGGTTGCTAGAAAACATTCAGGACAGCTGCACTATCACACTACTTTGTCCGTGTGTTGGTAAAAAAAAAAGGCAACTGTGTTTATTTAAACACCCCCGACTTCTCATATGCATTCAGTTAATTGCAAATGCACTTCCTGAGCCTATTTGGGAAGATTTCCTGGGGTGGTTGATAGAGGAAGGATGTTCATGCATACTCACCAGCAGGTGGTGCCTAATATGAACTCTTCCTCACTTTGCATAATAATATCTGTCGGTTTTGGGTAGAAGAAACAAAAATACTGTACTGCCGTGGTTCCCAAACTTATTACAGTCACGTATGTCTTCAGATAAATTTACTTTAAGCCATTCCCCCTCTACTCCTGCACGCTTAATAAAACATAAACCTTTTTATGTTAATTAACTTGAAATATTGATCATAAGTAATTGGTAAAAAATGTGTATTTTGCATTTTTGTTCACTTTTTTTTTAAATTACTGTCTGATATTGGAATCCTTCCCTTTTGAATGGGTTGAATTTGAGCCTCACTTTTTTTGTCCTGTGGCAAGGCCATGGTTTAATTCTGCATATTCATTCAATACTGAAATGAAGGGGAAAGTTTATCAATTGTTATAAAACAGTATCCCAAATACAAAGACAGACAAACAACTACGGGTGTAATGATTTGTTTTAATAACGATTTGATTCATATCACAATTTGTGGTTGCCTATTCGATTCAATGATTATATTGGTTCATTTAGAACAGGGGTGTCCGAAGTGCAAACCAGGTGCCATATACGGCCCCACAGCTTGTTTTTTACTGGCCCGCAGCAAAAACCAGCAAAATGCGAAAAATAGCGAAAAAGCTTTGTGTTTTATTTTACATAAAGTGTTTCTTTAGCTGTTTTACAAAATTGAAAATACTGTATACATAAAATATCAAAGTGTCCCTCCACATATTTTGATTTTCAGTATGCTGCCCTCTGTTTGGACACCCCTGATTTGGAACAATATGATCCGAAATGATTCCGTAACTTTAAATCGATTTAGTAACTTTCTAGTCAAAAATCAACCATTCTGACTGACATAAATACCTGGATACTGGCGACTGCTAGGGAAGTCTAGATTCCTGCTCTTTTTTGTAAGTGAATCGGGTCTAAATTAATAACATCCTCAACAAATTAAAACAAGTTTACTCACAGCCCACCTGACTGGGTGGGCTTCAAGTTTTGGGCTAAAAAAAAAAATCCACATTTTCTGCAGAAAGACCAGTGTGCAGATATTGCAGATACAATATCTCCAGCAGTGGAGAAAATCCGCTCACTAGCAACAGAGGATGAAGCGTTTATTTTTCACGCAGTTGACACACTTAGCATTGAATTTGGACACATTAGGGTTGTTATGTTCATTAAAACATAGCTTAAACTGTGCGGAAATAGTTTTTTCAAACTACCTGTGAATGACCACGTATTTGTTTTATTGCTATTATGTTTTATTACATTGGCCACTGTCATGATGTGCTATTAATTGAGCTGCCTGGCATAAAAACCGTCCTTGGTGGTCTTGTCTTGAAGTACGACATCACAGCTTCTTGGAGTTATTTAGTGTAGCATTTTAAATACTACCATTTGAATATCAATGATGTCTTAAGTCTCTGGCAAGACCTACTCGGGGACCGTCATTAACTACAAAGGAGCCCATCTGCCGGCCAGCAAGAGTTCATACTAGACGGATGCTAATTTCAATAAAATGTGTGGCTCAATTCCAGCAGCTCTGCTCAGCACAGTATGTTTAGCCCATGGTGTTATAATGTCCAACATGGAAAATGAATAATTCATAGGCCATCAGACGCGCATGTTTAAGTGCACGCTGATGAGGGTCTTGACCAAACGCTTGCCTGTCTGACGGTTAATGGCAGCTAAAGGCCTGCATGCGTGTTCAGGGTTGGGGGGTTAGGCGTGGGGGGCTCTACTTTTTTAAAGTTATCCACGCAGCTTAAGTTTACATTAGCCGTATTACATGTTGAATCTCTAACAGCACTTCCTTAGCTTGACATGTCTTTCCATGTCATATGTTCTTCTTATGGTCTCATCAAGGATTTTGCTAAATAATTGATTAGATACTTTTGAGATGAGGGGGTGGGGGCTGTTAAAACTCATGTACTAATTGGAGACCATTGGATTCCAGTGGGAGGGGATGACTTTTATCTTGTGATGATGTGAACATAATTTATCAGATAATTTTATATCAAGTCGATTTGGCATAATTCTGTCTTTTAATGTCAGATTTTTTGTAAGATGTCCCTCATTAAACGGAATGTAGCTTAAAAAACTAGAGAGACAATTTGAATTGGAAATGCATCAGGGGTTGGCTGAGTTGGTCGACTTGCAGAGATGACTCACTCTGCCATCAGTTTTGAGCTGCTTTTGGGCTCCTTATTTGGAGGGAAAACAGATCACTGTTTTCACTGCAGAGCACTTGATTAATGAAGAAACTGCTGCAGCGTTTTGATATGAATGCCAACCCTACTTGGTCATAAATAGTGCATCACGACAAGTGTCAATGGTCATTTCCCTTAACTCAAAGGTCACGTCCAAGCCGTGCACGTTCAGATATGCTTATGCCGGCCCCGATCAAAAATTATTTGCTACAAGATGGCTGCGTGAATTATTGATTGACCCATCCCTTTTCTCTCGTATCCTAATGTCATCAAGTATTCTTATTCATTTTTGTTTTTCTGAGAATTAAAGCTGACAAGTTTTGCTATGGTCCATTTTGGAGTTAAGCCAAGAGAAAGTGTAAGCCCATCATAGGGCTCTATGATTTCCGCCTTATGGTGAAATTGCCGCATTTAAATCTCAATTGCTCCTCCCTGAGTCACCACCTTATCGTGGTGGAAGAGTTTGCGTGTCCCAATGATCCTAGGAGCTAAGTTGTCGGGGGCTGTCATCCCCCTGGTAGGGTCACCCATGAAAAACAGGTCCTAGGAGAGGGACGAGACTAAGAGTGGCTCAAAAGACCCAAATGATGAATGATACAATTGGACTTCGTTTTCCCTCGCCCGGACGCGGGTCACCTCCAGGCCTGGCTCCAGAGGCGGGGGCACGATAGCGAGTGTCTGGTGGCCGGGCCTGCACACATGGGGCCCGGTCGGGCACAGCCCGAAAAGGTAACGTGGGTCCCTCCTCCCATGAGCTCACCACTCGTGGGAGGGGCCAAAGTGTTCGGGTGCAAAGAGAGCTGGGTGGCGGCCGGAGGCAGAGGCCTTGGCGGTCTGATCCTCGGCTACAGAAGCTAGTTCTCGGTACGTGGAATGTCACCTCTCTGGCGGGGAAGGAGCCGGAGCTGGTGCGTGAGGTGGAGAAATTCCGGCTTGGACTTCTGTGCTCTTCCCGGATTGTCTATAACGAACACCATGTTCAAGCATAAGGGTGTCCACGTGTGCACTTGGCACCAGGACACCCTGGGCCGCAGTTCGATGATTGACTTTGTGGTTGTGTCGTCGGACTTGCGACCACATGTTTTAGACACTCGGGTGAGGAGAGGGGGGAAGCTGTCAACTGATCACCACCTGGTGGTGAGTTGGTTCCGATGGTGGGGGAGGATGCCGGTCAGACCTGGCAGACACAAACGCATTGTGAGGGTCTGCTGGGAACGCCTGGCAGAGTCCCCTGTCAGAAGGAGTTTGAACTCCCACCTGCAGGAGAGCTTTGAACATGATCCGAGGGAGGCAGCGGACATTGAATCCGAGTGGGCGGTGTTTCGTGCCTCCTTTGTCGATGCGGCCGATCAGAGCTGTGGCCGTTAGCTGGTCGGTGCCTGTCGTGGCGGTAATGCCAGAACCCGTTGGCGGACACCAGTGGTAAGGGATGCTGTCAAGCTGAAGAAAGAGTCCTATCAGGCCGTCTTGGCCCATGGAACTCTGGAGGCAGCTGACAGGTACCGGAAGGTCAAGCGGTCTGCAGCTCTGGCGGTCGCTGAGGCAAAAACCCCGACATGGGAGGAGTTCGGAGAGGCCATGTAAAACGACTTCTGGATGGCATCAAAGAGAATCTGGACCACCATCCTCCGTCTCCGGCGGGGGAAGCAATGCACAGTCAACACCGTGTATGGTGGGAACGGTGTGCTGCTAAACTCGACTCGAGATGTTGTGGACCGGTGAAGGGAGTACTTTGAAGACCTCCTCAATCCTACCGACACGCCTTCCAACATGGAAGCAGTGCCTGGGGACTCTGAGTCGGGTTCGCCTATCTCTGGGGCTGAGGTCACCGAGGTGGTCAAAAAGCTCCCTGGTGGCAAGGCCCCGGGGTGGATGAGATCCACCCGGAGTTCCTTAAGGCCCTGGATGCTGTGGGCGTGTCTTGGTTGACACGACTCTGCAGCATTACGTGGACGTCGGGGTCGGTGCCCCTGGACTGGCAGACCGGGGTGGTGGTCCCGCTTTTAAAGAAGGGGGACCGTAGGGTGTGTTCTATCTATCGTGGGATCACACTCCTCAGCCTTCCTGGTAAGGTCTATTCAGGGTTTCTGGAGAGGAGGATCCGCCGGATAGTCGAATCTCGGATTCAGGAGGGGCAGTGTGGTTTTCGTCCTGGTCGTGGAACTGTGGACCAACTTTATACTCTCGGCAGGGTCCTTGAGGGTGCATAGGAGTTTGCCCAACCAGTCTACATGTGTTTTGTGGACTTGGAGAAGGCATTTGACCGTGTTCCTCGGGGAATAGTGTGGGGAGTGATACGGGAATATGGGGTATTGGACCACCTAATCCAGGCGGTTTGTTCCCTGTATGAACGGTGTCAGAGTTTGGTTTGCATTGCCGGCAATAAGTCGGACCCGTTTCCAGTGAGGGTTGGATTCCGCCAGGGCTGCCCTTTGTCACCGATTCTGTTCACTACTTTCATGGACAGAATTTCTAGGCGCAGCCAGGGCGTTGAGGGGTTTCAGTTTGGTGGCCGCAGGATTCGATTTCTGCTTTTTGCAGATGATGTGGTCCTGTTGGCTTCATCGAGCAGTGACCTTCAACTCTCACTGGATCGGTTCGCAGCTGAGTGTGAAGCGGCTGGAATGAGAGTCAGCACCTCCAAGTCCGAGTCCATGGTTCTCTCCCGGGAAAGGGTGGAGTGCCGTCTCCGGGTCGGGGATGAGGTCCTGCCTCAAGTGGAGGAGTTTAAGTACCTCGGGGTCTTGTTCACGAGTGATGGAAGGACTGAACGCGAGATGGACAGGCGGATTGGTGCGGCGTCTGCAGTGATGCGGACTCTGCACCGATCTGTCGTGGTGAAAAGAGAGCTGAGCCAAAAGGCAAAGCTCTCGATTTACCGGTCGATCTACGTTCCACCCCCTCACCTATGGTCATGAGCTTTGGATAGTGACCGAAAGGACAAGATTGCGGGTACAAGCGGCCGAAATGAGTTTTCTTTGCAGGGTGGCTGGGCTCTCCCTCTAGAGATAGGGTGAGAAGCACTGTCATCCGGGAGAGACTTGAAGTACAACTGCTGCTCCTCCGCATTGAGAGGAGTCAGATGAGATGGCTCGGGCATCTGGTTAGGATGCCTCCCGAACCCCTTCTTGGGGAAGTGTTCAGGGCACGTCCAACCGGTAGGAGGCTTCAGGGAAGACCCAGGACACGTTGGGGAGACTATGTCTTTTAGCTGGCCTGGGAATGCCTCAGCATCCGCTGGGAAGAGCTAGACGAAGTGGCCGGGGAGAGGGACCTCTGGGCTTCCCTGCTTAGGTTGCTGCCCCCGCGACTCGACCTCGGATAAGCGGAAGACAATGGATGGATGGAAATCTCAATTGATGTGAATAAAATGATATGTGGCGAAGGAACGTTCCTATGGGTATTTGACCAGCGGATTGCTCAATTGTGGTGGAATCTCATTACAAACAGTCATTACACTCATTACAAACACTAAACCAACCTGCCCAAACTAAACATTTTGAAATGGCAATAAACACTTGGTGAAAGTTGGTGGAACATCCTCTGACTGAGTGTGAACGGAAGCTAGCGGGGTTAGCGTAATTTAGCATGCTAGTGCCGTTGTGTGTGCAACTCGGGCAGGATGAGTATATTTTCACCGTGTTGTGTTTTACAGCAATGAAAAATTTGCAGAGCTATCCTTTTTTTAAATACTGGGCAATATTGTCCAATGATATCGTAGGGCCCTGTTTATGATATTTTGTTATCATTCGCCTGTTAAATACACAGGCGCACGAATGTTGGTTCCTCTGTTAAGGCTCTGAATGGGTTCTGTAACATTC
The DNA here is from genome assembly GCA_024372805.1 of Oostethus manadensis. Taxonomy (NCBI): domain Eukaryota; kingdom Metazoa; phylum Chordata; class Actinopteri; order Syngnathiformes; family Syngnathidae; genus Oostethus; species Oostethus manadensis. Next base: position 344,436 of record QODF01000254.1, on the reverse strand, counting down.
TCGTTACCGCAGTTAGAAATGTTGTACTGTATGCTAACTGGTGTGCTGTTTTCCCCAGGCTGATAAAGACTTTGTGTGGTCCCTGTGGAAACGCCTGCAAGTGGCCAATCCAGATCGGACACAGGCTGTGAGTTTGGTGGTTGAGCGGTGAGTCCATGCATTTTTTCAAGTTGTTACCTCAGCTGTACATTTAGTCTTTTTTACCTCACTAGCGAGGTGAGATAAATGTGAAAAGTCGCTCAGTGGACGTTAAGGCACCTTGGGCGCTCTACTGGGGTTATGACAGAATTTGGCGCAGATGCTGATTTAAGCCTCGGTTATCCTCTCTATCTCGGTTCAGCCATGGAAACCCTTTTAATGAAAACACCCTTCCGCCGCTCCCATTGTGGGCCGTCTCAAAACCACTGCCAACACTCGTCTTTAACGGATAAATTGAGATTGAATATGACCTTTTTTCTAAGCCACCCCGAGATCAGTGGCATGGGAACTTTCAGAGAAGAAGCAAAAATTGTATGGTTTTCTTGTCCTTTGCTGTGTGCTAATCTAACATTGTAAAGGACATTTTAGCATGCATACTTAAAGCAGACTTTTGACGATTGACCACTGGAGAGAAGTCATTTACATTGCTGCGCATTGGCAGAGGGTATATCGAGGTATGTGGGTGTAAATGGAGACTGTAAGAAAATGAGCCTCTGCAGCAAATTGGAGATTTTTGCCTATTGCAAAGTCCCAAAAAGTGAGTGGAGAGGAGAGTAGGATACTACTACGGAGACATGGAGAAAAAAAAATTGACTGGTAAAAAAAAAAAAAGACTAACTTTTAACGTTCGCAATAGTTTTGCGAGGGAATGGAACAGTTAGCCCTTTTAATTTTTTTTTACCTGTCAATTTGTTTTTCACTCCAGGTCCCCTTAGGGGCTCCGTAAGGATACTGTGCAGTGGAAAAGTGGGCTAAGTGATTCAAAACCAACCAAGTGCATTTAGTCTGGACCGCACAACCATTTATTAGTTGACACCAAATAGGAGAGAAAAAATAAATGCTAGAGAGAGAGGCCTCTTCAATACCGGTGCCTCCCGTTCCTTCCTTCCCCACAACCTCTCCAGTTAGTTTAAAACCTCACAGGAAACTCATCAAAGTGTGCTGGTCCGCAGAGACCGCTGCGTTGAACATCCACCCCGAGATCACATGTGTACTGTATCACCTGATGCGCAGGAGGATATTGACATGGTAATTGTATCGAGTCGAGTCAAGCGTAGGTTTGTCCATTGGGAGAACTGTGTTCATCGTACACCCCCCCCCCCCCATACCCCACCGCCCCCTTGTGGATTTTTGCAGAGGGATTGGCGGTGAAGTGGTGAGCACAGCCCCCGACGCACGAGGAGATGTAGCAAGGGCAGCGCGCGTTCCATCTCCTCCAGAGACTCTGATACTTATTTCAGCTTCTGTCTGGGGAGAAGGCTGATCAGAAGAGGCAAAGATACGGGGAGAAGGCATTGAAGATGGAAGATGTTGGGGGAGTGAGCGATGAGTGTGAGGAGGGAGGTGGGGGGGCCCTGGTGGCCTCGAGCAGTTGAAACAAACAGGTCCCCAATTGCTGCTCTGTTTTTGTCTCCCTAAAAGTTCACACGATAAATAGATGTGCCGGGAGCTGAAAGAAAGTTCATTTTGTGCCATGTGCATCTTCCTTTTCATCTGTGTTTACAATGTAAAAGACAGCAGGGGCATTCATCATCATCCTTGTTGATGGAAAAGCAGGCTAATTTAAAGTATTAAACAGTACCACATTCCCATTTAGGTTCTTGATATACTGCAATAAATCTACAAATTAGGTGCAATGGAGCTGTCATACATTTGTCATATGACTGTAAATGACCGTTGGGGTCAGAATGCTTTGGCAGTTGTGCTATTATACACACATAATGTGCATTGTAGTGTCTAATATCTTTATAAGTATGATACAAATGGTCAGCAGCTTATGGGAAATTGCAACGTCTAGCTTGTACCCCTGCAAAGATGCGTTATGGTGGAACTTTAAACGTTTCTTGATGATTTGGTTGAGGACCTTAAAAGTTAATGTGGGTCTTTCCTTAGAGTGTGAGAAATTTCAGAAATTTAAAAATTAGAGTCAGAAATTTCAAGTCAAACTAAATTATCAGGGCCATACTTGGAAGTGTAACAACAATGTGGTGTGTTTGCCAGAAAAAAACCGCACAGGGTAGTAGGGGTGCATCTTTTGACAATTTTTTGTGTGCAGCAAAGGAGTAGAAGAGTTAATTTAAACAAAAAACAGTTGTGTATGACTACATTTGTCTGATGTGTAGTAATTCGTATTACTCATCATGTCCTAGTGAGAAACACAAAGCTGAGATAAAGGACAGGAAGGTGCTGGAGATCCTTCAAACTAAAGACAACAAGATACAGGATTTGGCAGAGGTACTGTACCGTATATAATCTCAATCTGTAATTTTGTGTGTTGGCATGGAGAGCACATCAAATGTTCCATTTTACACACTCTAGACATACAGAATTTGTAGTTTTATACTCTTTCACATTCATTTTGATTTAAATTGTTTGTAATAAAATTTAGAAAATTTGCTTTTAGTGTCTTATCCTGGCCCTTTAAGATAATTCTGTCCACACTAGGGAACCATACAAATATGTGTGTGTGTGTTTTATATATTAATATAGGGTCCAGCATACCCGCGACCCTAATGAGGATAGATGGCATAGAAAATGAATGAATGAATATTTGAAAGACTTTTGTTTTCCATCATATACTGCATATACAGTGGTGTGAAAAAGTTATGCCCCCTTTCTGATTTTTTTCACTTTTTGCATGTTTGTCACACCTAAATGTTTCCGATCACCAAACATTTTTAGTCATATGACAACATAACTGACCACAAAAGTTTTTAAATGAAAGTTTTTACTATTAAGTGAGAAACAAAAATCTTAACCTACATGGCCCTGTGTGGGAAAGCGATTGCTCTGATCTGAAACACTGACGTGTGACAAACATGCAAAAAAATAAGACCTCAGGAAGCAGCCAAACACGTCTTCACACCACAGTATAAAAGCTTTAATTTTTTTCACTATACCTTTAATTATTTCTATTCTGGACCTTAAGAACGCCCTTCCAATAAGATGAGCATTCAAATTGTCTGATTGTTGAATGTATTTTCCGCTCCCTAAGTATGAATCCCTATTAAAGCATTGCAATTTAGAAGTATCGAGGACCGTCTAAATCCACTATCTGAATAGATATAACTCATTTTCCCCATTGTGGCGAGTAATTGCCTTCCAGAGCACCCTGTCTTGTTTGAGACAAGTGTGCGCACATCCACAGAAGGTTGTGGATCATAAGGTACTTCCAAATCTCAGCCGCTTGAGCAGACAGCGGCCAGAAGGGCCCCAAATGCTGCAATAAGGCATACATTAAAAATGGACAATTAGGCTGTGATGTCATTCAAACAGGTGACTCTTTCTTCATTTTTTTAAATTTCAAACTGAATCATTAAACATGATCAAAATGTCCAGCTGTTGATGAGAAATGTCAAATTTGTATCCTCATTATACAAATATCATTATATACATATACAATATCATTATATGTATATGCGCATTAGTCAAAAGATGTAAATCAAGTTATCATCCTGATCTCACCAGAATTGCACATTTGGCTGCAACCCCCCGTTCAACCTCCAGTTTGTTGAGCTTTCAATAACAACCGTTTTTCTCACAGAAAATAATACATTAATGGAATGTTTACTGCATGTTCCAGCATCAGACTGCTGCATCATGAACCCATTTATTAACCATACAAGCAAATCCCAATTGAACATTCAGCCTTAAAGCACCAAAATAGTAGCTGAATTTAACAAGCCATTAGTGCAGCTATGATGCCCTAAATCTGAGCAACATTTGTGGGCGTCTTTCCAGGCAATGTTCAGGAGTTTATAGTTTTGAGCCCCGTGCACACGTGACAGTGGGTCTACTCGCCATAACAGTCCAATATTTCATACAACAGTCTTTGTACTTGAGCTGATGCTTTGTTGTACGGCGTTTGGGGTGCCAAGAACGAGGAGGCTTGTCAAAACACCGCTAATGGTAAGGGGGATAGTGGGAATGTAAAAAATTGCGGAATTAGCGGCACGTACTTGGTAGTGTCTGCGGGAGACTCCATCCACCCATTTTCTATACCGCTTATCCTCATTAGGGTCGCGGGTATGCTGGAGCCTATCCCAGCTGACTCCTCTGTGGAAAATTCACTGCTATTTGATATGACTAATGTACAAATGAAAGTTAAAAAATGCAATGTTATGTCAGGGCATACAATGAAACACATTTCACACTTAGAACCAGCACTTTAAAAGAACACAGTGCCAAATAATAGTAGCATTGGAATATCAATAACAAGATAAATAGTGCACATTGATCAAGCTTGCCACTAAAAATAACAGACAATACACATAATACATACAAAAAAACACTTTAATGACAGACGTGGAGGATGTGTTGTAAAATGTAAAAAGTTAGTCAGACACTTAGTAGCAGTTTGCAGATAGCACTAGCCTCTAACATAAGCAGTTTTCCCTGCTGACTTATTTCCATGGCTACCCATGGTCAATTTCTGGCTAAAGGTGTCACAAAAAAAATCAAAGCGAGCAAATTAAGGTAAAGAAACAAACTAAGTTAATAAACTTCTTGGGGAATTCATGTTTTTTTTAATTTTTTGACTTTTGTGGTATTAAAATGTTGATGCGTCACAGTATTTGTAACATGGAAAATCCTAAACGTGTTCAAATGTTATATACGATCAAATATAATATGTCTGAAAATGACCTCCTTTTAGCTAAGTAGTGGCTAGATTGTAGCAGTATTGATTTATCTGCTGACAAATGTTCTAGCCTTGGTAAAAGCCAGTTTTCTTCCCCCTCTAAGGTATAAATGCCTAATTTGAGTTGTTGTCTATGGTCTTGGACAGCAAGTGTCAGGGCAGCAGCAAGAGATAAACAAGCTGCTTCAGAGACGGACGGCCACGGACGACGAGGGTTCTTTAATGAAGAGTGAGCTGGAAGCTGCGCGTCAACAGCTGCTCGGCATGAGCACGGATCTTCAGGTTGGTCTAACAAATTGGCTCTTGAGGCTCTTTGGTGTGGTACTGAACGTGACATGTCTCCGGCAGGTGTTTTTTATTTTAGAAAAGAGAGGCTAGTGTAATGTCTTTGTCTGATTTTGTCTTGCCGCAGAGAATACTTAACAGCTGGAAAGAGAGAGCGAGAGAAAGAAAAGCAGGTTGTTAACTTGCAGATAAATACGTAAAGACTGCATCAGTGAGGTTTGGAGTAGTGACAGTGTATTATAGTGTGACCGCCCCCATAATTATGGTCGATGTGGTTGCGGCTATGATTAATTGATAAAAGAATGGCCCTCCCACTGACTCATGGCGAGGAGTGGTGGGGGACAGTATCAAAAGGTGGCGTCTTAACGGGCCTTGCAGTGTGCTCATCAGGAGCGTTGTCATTAGCGCTGACACTACTGCACCTCTGCCTGCGTGAGACCAGTTCTGGCAGCGTGACTCCGCCCACTCAGCAAGCAGGAGTCTGGACCTTGAGCACAGGTGACCTTGTCTCATGCAGGCATCCACCATAAAAAATGGAAGCAAAAATATCAAAGCCCTGACGAATTTGTCTCAACCTCATGTGTTCCTTCTCATTTGTGGATCCTGTCGACTTCATCGTCCAATTGTGTATCTGTGCTGTTCATAGAGAACATCAAAAGAGTGGAAAAAGCTGGGAAAATGGTGGCTGTTTGAGCAATGTGAAAGGGCTTATAAACACTGAAAAGTAAATATTTACTGATTGATCAGGTTTCCCTTATATTTTCCTGATCTGCTGTGAGGATAAGCCCTATGATTTTCGCATCAACGGAATAACAGAATTGACCATTAAAAACAGAATTTACTGTTAAACATGGAATCTTGACGAAGTAGACATAAGATAAATGAAATGCTGTCATTGTGAGGCGAATGAATGTGTGTGTGTGGGTGTCCCCGACAGACGGCTCAATCGCGGTGAACTCTCATTAAAACACTAATTCACCCCCTCCTGAACTAAACATATTGAAATGGTATTAAACACCCCTCATATGGAGCGTGAATGGAAGATAGAGGAGTTAGCTAAGTTTAGCATGCTGGCGCGACCCGGGCTGGATGAGGGTATTTTGAACACGTTGTGTTTTACCGCTTTAATGTAAGGAGCGTTTTTGATGCTAGATGACAACGTACGGGTTCTTAGTGGAAAAATAACTACTGTAAACAGATATTCTCAAGTCACACAGAACACAATTCCACCTTCAAAATAAGAGTGCAGTTTGCCCCATGTATATGCGTATATACTGTGTGTGTGTATGTATATATTTATATGTACAGTATGTGTATATGTCTATGTATACTGTATATATATGTATATGTACTGTGTATGTATGTAGTATACAGTATAAATGCATGTATGTATATGCATGTATGTGTATGTATTAATGTGTATGTATATATGTATACACACACATAAAATGTTGTAAATAATGTTTATTATTATTGACAATAATTTGTAGGACAATTATCGTCCGTGTTTTCGTAACAGGCCTAGGAATTACTTTTGTGAGTCTTGTGGCGTATGGGATAGCAAAGTATGAGGAGAAGACTGACAGGGGGGGAGCTATGTCCGTCAAACTATTAAGATATTGTGTTTGCCTGTTGTCAAAGCTCACTTCTGGGCACATGACAACGACGAGGCGGCGACAGGTGGGTGATGTCACTGTTCTTGTATTGTGTGTCTACACTGCAACGACAATCCGTCGTTTTAAGATTTTCCCACTCTGGAAAAACATTGTTTCAGGACACTCAAGACCGTTTGGATGAGAGGCTTAAATGACAAAATACTTTGCTGTTTTGACCTAAAAACGTTAACATGTGGAAAGCCACTCAATCTTGTTTGGAATGTTCTGAACTTTTGTTTCCATTCAGATGTGTTCCGTATTCAAGACTGAATCAACAGTACCCCTGATGGTTGCAGCCAAGCATCGCACTTCATTTTTGTCATAAAAAGTCGATCCATTCATTCTTTGGTTTTATGAGTCTATATACCGAGTCTGAACAATCATATAAAGACATGGGAAGACAAAAACGCTTCAACTTTGTATGTTTTTCCCCTTGCTATTGTTTATTTGGCTCACATAACCCCTCTGTCTTCTCCTGGCACACACACACACATCTCCTCACATCCAGGAATTGAGGACGCAGTGTAGGAGGAAAGAGGAGGCGGCGCAGCAAGTGGTCCGGGCTCTCGAGGAGGAGAAAGAGGGATTAACGTCCCGCTGTGTCGCCCTGCAAGATGACCTGCAGGAGAGAGAGAGGCAGGCCAGTGACCATCGTGACCAGTGGGAGGCTGCCCAGGCCAAAGTCAAGGTTTGAATAACACAAACACAGTAGATGGTCCTTGTCCTCCATCGCGTCTTTCTTCTGCACACCTTGACATCTGTGACCCCTCACTCCTTTTCCACACCTAAAATTCACACCCAACTTAAACACATCACTGCAGCAAAACAAAGTGTGAATACCGTCTGTCTGACATATCTTCCAACACAGAAGAACTATACTCTTGTGCATACAACACTGACATGTGTCTCAGTTTATTGTTTAGTGCTACCTCCATTAATGAGCTTAAATTTGTGAGTGTGGGCGCTTTATGTGCAGTTTTATTTTGGCTACAATTACTGATCTATCAACGTGTATTTTTTTGTTTTTATTATTGGTAATGTTGTAAGGATGATGCTATTACATTTTAGTAATGTAAAAATGGACATCGTAAAATGTAAAAAACATCAAACTACTAGATTTTATCTCATAAAATTAGTTTCTTTTTTTTAAATATCAAAATTTTGTTCTCGTCAATTACAACTTTTTGTATTGCAGTATTTCATGGTAAATTATGACTTTTTCCTTAACTTGATTGTCAGAAAATTGGGGCCTTTTTTCCCTTGCATAAATCAGCATTTTACTCACCTGAAATTACAACTTGACTCTTATAAAATAAGGACTTTTTTTAATATTACAATGATCATCTCATAATTAATTTGTTCCTTCGTTGATATTCTGTGACGCTTAATCTTCATTAGGGTTGTGGCTGACTATCCCAGCTGACTCTGGACAATGGCCAATTGCAGGGCACATATAGACAAACTCATACCTATGGACAATTTAAAGTCGCCAATTAACCTAACATGCATGTCTTTGGAAAGTGGGAGGAAGTGAGAGTACCCCCAAAAACCCACGCAGGCACAGGCAGAACATGCAAACCCCACAAAGCGAAGTCTAATGGAGATTTTAATCCAGATCTTCCAGATCTTCTGACTGTGTGGCCAACATACTAAGCACTTGGCCACCGTGTGGCTTTTCTCATAATATTCTTTTCCACTTTAATTTCCGGCAAATTTAATTTTCTTTCTCATTGTGCGGTTTTCATAAAAGTTTGATTTTTATTTGTATACTTGCGTCTGCAAATATTACAACTTTATTTAGGTAAAAAAAATACTTTTTCTGTAAATCTCATAGACGTTTGACATTTTTAAATTTTTTTATTTTGTAGTTGTAGCAATTGAAATATTTTATGTATTATTTTAGTTACTAAATTGTACATATTATATTTTTATTTTATTTCCTTCAAATATTACTATTTAATTTTGTAAATTATTTTTTTGTCTCCTGATATACTATATTGTGGGGAATATTTTGTTGTTTTTATGATTGTATTTGTAGAAATCACATTTTACATGCTTTTTTGCGTGACATGTAGTGCCTCTTTACACTATTAATTACTGTATTTTCTACAATAACTGTATCAGGATTTGGAGGAAGAATTGGGCCAAGCGCTGCAGGAGGTATCCAGATTGCAGAACCATAGTAGCACTTTGGCAGCGTGTGTCTCCATCAAAGAACAGGAGGCACAAACAAAAGAAGATCAACTCCATAAACTTGGGTGAGTATTTACTCTCGTGTGAGCAACACAAGTAAATAGTTAACATTTTGGGCCAAAGGTGTTGTTTAAATGAAGTTGTGTGTATGTGGCTCACCGTAAGTACATTGGTTTTAGATGCCCAGGCTTCAGGATGACACCAATATTTACAAATCCGATTCCCCTAAAGCCACTTGGTAAGCCCTGCATTGTGGATGCACTTTAAAGGAAGCAGAATAAGGAAACTGTGCAGGCTTTAGATAAGCTTTAGTCGATATGATAAAAAAAAGTCTGGGAACGGTATGCGCCTTAGAGGTAATCTCAACCTTTTTTTTTCCCCCAACTACTCTTCTGTTTTAATGGCCACGCTCCTCTGATGTGTCAGTCACATTCTGGCTTGCAAAAGGCTCGCCAGGTTTGAGCTTGGTGATTAAAGATGGCTCCATGCATTAGAGGAGCACTTGGCGATTGTAATACCACAGGAACTTTGGGAATTGAGTTGTATTATTTTCATTGTTTTGTACAGTTATTAATTTCTGTGCACCTTGATTGTCTTGTGTGCAGCTGCGAGTTGACACAAGTGCAGACATTGTACAAACGAAGCACAGAGCATGCGGTGGCACAAAGCCTTCTGATCAAGCAACTGGAGGGACTCAACCTGGACACACAGAGAGTGCTGAGGAGCCAAGAAGAGGCGCATACTGCTGACAACACTTCCTATCAGAGGGTAGCTATACTGTACACACACACACACACACACGCATCAAGCCTCTTAACACATGTTTGTGTGTAGGTCTGGAACTCACTAATATTTCAATTGCTTATAATTGTTCAATTATTTTTTCGAATAATTGATGAATTGGATTATTAAAAAATATATATTTTTTATATTTTTTGCGTGCTTCTTAGCAGCGATCCCTTTTTAAGAATGCATGAATGGACTTTTTCACTCATAGCAAAATCATAGCAAAGAGGGCGAGAAAGAGGACGTTTTCCGACACCTGACAAACATTCTGCTGCAAATCAACGAGTCACTGGCGTAGACTGCACCATGTGCATCACCAATAACATAAAAAAACCAAATAAACTTTAGGGGCGGGCTTTTTGTTTGGCATTGGCTTTGGTGGTCAAGTTATGAAGCATGTAGCAAAATGATATGGCCTGCGCTAGACAGGCACTGCCATAGCTATTTGTAGTTTCACTGTTCTACCACTGGGGTTTATGTGTCCTCGTGATGTAAGTGCATAAATGTGCGCATTTTCCTACGCACAAGTACAAGTGAATAAATCCCACTCTTGAAATTAAACGTTTAATCGATGACCAAAATAGTTGTCGATCAATTTAATAATTGATTAATCACAGATTCATCGATTAACACTGTACACTGCTCAAAAAAATTAGAACACTTTGAAAACACATCAGAACTAAACGGGGGGGGGGGGATGATCTTGAATATTTCCTGGAGTAACTACCTGTCTCCTGGAATTACCTCCATCCTCTTGACTGTGCTGGGAGACACAGCAAACCTTCTTGCAACGGTACGTATTGATGTACCGTCCTGGAGGTGTTGGACTATTTGTGCAACCTCTGTAGTGTCCAGGTACTGCACCATGCTATAAACAGAGATGCTGATCCAAGCCAAATGAAAAACTACAACAGTAGAAAGTCAGTCAGTCAAAAATCAGCCAAAAGCTGATCAGCTGAAACTGATTAACAACCCCCTCTGCTACTTAACTGACCATATCAATATACCTGAAGTTTGACTGATAGGGGAACACTTTTTAATCATAGTAAAGTAACCTATTTTTTTTTTTAGCAGTGTATGTATGTATACCATACTAAGTACCGATCCACATTTTTTGGCATCAAATCCGTTTTTTTAACAATAAACTCTTGTTACAAACATGAATTTTTGAAATTAATTGTGGTTATTAAATAGCTCTTCAAAACATTAAAAATAATCCAACCAAAGCTGAAATTACTTTTTTTATTACACAATATGACCAACAATTTTGTTTGGTTATGGTAACAAACCTCTGAGTCAGGTCCCTAATGAAAATAAAAGTCCATTCTGTAAAAGATTGAAAATAAATTATAGTTGCAAAATACTGTGGCGGCGGTTATCTTGAGTTGTTCCAGGCTGATGTTTAGTGTGCAGGCTATAGAGGGGAGTGGTGTTTGGAGTCAAGTGCGTAGAATTAGAAGTACCTAGCTCTATGTTCACATGCTAATAGATGGCCTACTGAATTACAGCCATCCTTACGTCGAATTATTCAGCCACCAGCGGTTAAAGCAGCACTTCTCATGAGAGATCCCAGCACCATGACAGAGGAGTCTGGGCACAGCGAGGGTTGTCAACCTTTGTAGCCGCGAGCCAAATATCCAGCATCCAACGTGAAACTAAGTTAACCACGGTACCCCACGGACATGTCTGCAACATAGCGTGCGGTTTTTCTTTCATCCGGGTGGTGAGAGTTGAGTGGCAACCAGCTTTGAGACTTATTTACCGCACCTACCATGTTGGAGTGTGGCCCAGATTTATAGCAACCGTATCGACTCGATCTCGTGGGGAAGCCAATTTTTTCCGATCTTTAAAATACAGCTGATCGGTAGCCGATATGACCTTGAAGATTTTTCTTATTCAAGGAGAAAAAAATACAAACCTACATGGCCCTTTGTGAAAAAGAATTAAAGCGAAATGAAATTAATTGACGTTTGTCAGTTTGTAAAAGGTTATAGAGCCATTTCTAAAGCTTTGTAGCTCCAGCGAATCACAGTGAGCCATTATTCATAAATGGCAAAAACATGGAAGGGTGGTGATCCTTCCTAGGAATGGCCGGCCAGCCAAAATTGCCGCAAGAGCACGGGGATGACTCATCCAACAGTTAACAAAAGACCCCACAACAACAGTCAAAGAACTGCAGGCCTCACTTGCCTCAGTTAACGTCAGTATTCATGACTCCACCATAAGAAAGACACTGGGCAACGACGGCCTCCATGGCAGAATTCCAAGACAAAAAACACTGCTGAACAAAAAGAACATTAAGTCACAATTTTGCCAGAAAACATCTTGATGATCCCAACACCTTCGGGGAAAATACTCTGACAAGACAAAAGTTAAACATTTTAGAAGGTTTGTGTCTCATTATATCTGGTGTATAAGTAATGCCACCATAATTTTAAAAAAAAAGAACGTCATACCACCAATTAAACATGGTGTTATGGTCTTGGGCTGTTTTGCTGCTTCAGGACCTGAAAGACTTACTGTGATAAATGAAACTGTGATTTTTTTCCTGCCTACCAAAAAATCCCTAAAAAGAAGAATGTTTTTTGGTCCCCCCCTGAATGGCTGAAGAAAAACAAAATGAAGAGTTTGGATTGGTCTAGTCAAAGTTCTGACCTGAATCCTGTGTGTGTGTGTATGTATGTATATATATATATATATATATATATACACACACACACACACACACACACACACACACACACACATCAACCACTATTCCATCCATCCATCTATCCATTTTCTTCCGCTTATCCGAGGTTGGGTCGCGGGGGCAGCAACCTAAGCAGGGAAGCCCAGATGTCCCTCTTCCCGGCCACTTCGTCTAGCTCTTCTAGCTCCCAGGGGAGGGAGAGCCCAGCCATCTTGCAGAGAAAACTCATTTCGGCCACGATTTTGTCCTTTCGGTCACTACCTAAAGCTCATGACCATAGGTGAGGGTAGGAACGTAGATCGACCGGTAAATTGAGAGCTTTGCCTTTTGGCTCAGCTCTCTTTTCACCTTAACAGACCGGTGCAGAGTCCGCATCACTGCAGACGCTGCACCAATCCACCTGTTCATCTCGCGTTCCATCCTTCCATCACTTGTGAACAAGATCCCGAGGTACTTAAACTCCTCCAATTGCGGCAGGACCTCATCCCCGACCCAGAGATGGCACTCCACCCTTTCCCGGGAGAGAACCACAGACTCGGACTTGGAGGTGCTGATTCTCACCCCAGCCGCTTCACACTCAGCTGCAAACTGCGATCCAGTGAGCGTTGAAGGTCACTGCTCGATGCAGCCAACAGGACCATATCATCTGCAAAAAGCAGAGATCGAATCCTGCGCCCACCGAACTGAAACCCCTCAACGCCCAGTCTGCGCCTAGAAATTTTGTCCATGAAAGTAGTGAACAGAATCGGTGACAAAGGGCAGCCCTGGCAGAGTCCAACCCTCACTGGAAACAGATCCGACTTATTGCCGGCAATGCGAACCAAACTCTGACACCGGTCATACAGGGAAAGAACCGCCTGGATTAGGTGGTCCGATACCCCATATTCCCAGAGCACTCTCCACAGTATTCCCCGAGGAACACGGTCGAATGCCTTCTCCAAGTCCACAACACACACATGTCGACCGGTTGCGCAAACTCCCATGCACCCTCAAGGATCCTGCCGAGAGTATAGAGTTGGTCCACAGTGCCACGACCAGGACGAAAACCACGCTGCTCCTCCTGAATCTGAGATTAGACTATCTGGCGGATCCTTCTCTCCAGAAACCCTGAATAGACTTACCGGGAAGGCTGAGGAGTGTGATAGTTAGAACACACCCTCCGGTCCCCCTTCTTGAAAAAGGAAAAAGGAACTCCTGGCGGATCTCATCCACCCAAGGAGCTCTTTGACCACCTCGGTGAGGTCAGCCCCAGAGATAGGCGAACCCGCCTCAGAGTCCCCGGGAACTGCTTCCATGCTGGAAGGCGTGTCGGTGGGATTGAGGAGGTCTTCAAAGTACTCCCTTCACCGGTCCACAACATCTCGAGTCGAGTTTAGCAGCACACCGTTCCCACCATACACGGTGTTGACTGTGCACTGCTTCCCTCTCCTGAGACGGCGGATAGTGGTCCAGAATCTCTTTGAAGCCATCGGGTAGTCGTTTTCCATGGCCTTTCCGAACTCCTCCCATGTCCGGGTTTTTGCTTTACCGACCGCCAGAGCTGCAGACCGCTGGGCCTTCCGTTACCCGTCAGCTGCTTCCAGAGTCCTATGGGCCAAGACGGCCTGATCAGACACTTTCTTCAGCTTGACGGTATCCCTCACCACTGGTGTCCACCAACGGTTTCTGGGATTACTGCCATGACAGGCAGCGACCACCTTACGGCCCCAGCTCCGATCGGCCGCATCGACAATGGAGGCACGAAACATCGCCCACTCGAATTCAATGTCCGCTGCCTCCCTCGGAACATGGTCGAAGCTCTCCCGCAGGTGGGAGTTCAAACTCCTTCTGACAGGGTACTCTGCCAGACGTTCCCAGCAGACCCTCACAATGCGTTTGGGTCTGCCAGGTCTGACCAGCATCTTCCCCCACCATCGGAACCAACTCACCTTCAGGTGGTGATTAGTTGACAGCTCCGCCCCTCTCCTCACCCGAATGTCCAAAACATGTGGCCGCAAGTTCGACAACACAACCACAAAGTCAACCATTGAACTGCGGCCCAGGGTGTCCTGGTGCAAGAGCACATGTGGACACCCTTATGCTTGAACATGGTGTTCGTTAAAGAAAATCTGTTATAAGCACAGAAGTCCAATAACAACAATAACAAAAAGGGCGGCTATTATGAACTGCTGTTTGCCGGATGAGCGCAAACAACAGTCAGGACCCGTCCCCTCACCCGAAGGCATAGGAAAACTACCCTCTCGTTTACCGGGTCAAACTCCAACGTGCAGGCTTGGAGCCGGGGGGCAACAATAATTGCCACCCCTGCCCATCGCCTCTCATGGCCGGCAACACCAGAGTGAAATGAAGTCCAGGCTCTCTCGAGAGGACTGGTTCCAGAGCCCTTGCTGTGCGTTGAGGTGAGTCCCACTATATCTAGCCGGAATTTCTCCACCTCATGCACCAGGTCGGGTTCCTTCCCCGCCAGAGAGGTGACATTCCACCTACCGACAACTAGTATCTGTAGCCGAGGATCAGACCGCCAAGGCCCCTGCCTCCAAGGCCGCCACCCAGCTCTCTTTGCACCTAATCCCTTTGGCCCCTCCCACGAGTGGTGAGCTCATGGGAGGGGGGACCCACGTTATGTTTTCGGGCTCTGCCCGACCAGGCCCCATGGGTGCAGGCCTGGCCACCAGACACTCGCTATCGTGCCCCGCCTCCAGGCCTGGCACTAGAGAGGGGACCCTGTTGACCCGCGTCTGGGCGAGGGAAAACAAAGTCCATTGTTATTGTGCATCATTGGGGTCTATTGAGCCACTCTTTGTCTGGTCCCTCACCTAGAACCTGTTTGTCAAGGGTCACCCAACCAGGGGCATGACAGCCCCCGACAACTTAGTTCCTAGGATCATTGGGACACGCAAACTCCTTTACCACGATAAGGTGGTGACTCAGGGAGGACATCAACCACTATTGTCAAGCAATATATGCAAACACACTTAACTGTGATAAAAAGTGATGACGGGTATAGCCGCTAGCTAGCTAGCCCGCCAACATTTTGAGGTTTCTGAAGTGTCTGTCCCTTCAACTGCTTTCGTGTATGTTTTTGACAGCAGTACAGCGAGTTGACTCAGTGCCATCAGAACCTAATGTCAAGCGAGGCCAAGCTGCGCCAGAGCCACCAGGAGCTGACCAGCCAGCTGGCTCAGAAAGAGCAGCAGATACTGCAACTGCAGGCCCAGCTACAACATCAACAACAGCAGCATGAGGAGCAACTTCCACCACAGCCACAGGCCCAGCAGATAGCAATATGCACCTCAATCATCAGGCAAACCAACTTAAAAGTGAGCATCAATCTGATTCTTCATTGTGTCAAGTTGCCTTATGATTAGGGGTCTTCTGGCTGCATGCTGTTCGCTTGGAGGAGACCCTTTACAGTAGAAACGATTTGATTAATCCTAGTCAAGTGTGTGAAAAATGTCAGCCCACAGCCCGTTTTTTGTTGACTGCGGCGTGGGAAAAAAACCTCAACATTAAACATGGCCTGCATCAGAAAATTAGGGCCACACTGAAAAGATAACAATGAAAAACTAATGGCCTCTATTTGGATATCCAAGGATATGTTTAAAACAATTGGAAATTGAACAAAAAAAAAAGTGTATAATTACCTTTAATTTATTGTCAAAAAACAAGATATATATTTTTTACATTGTATTTTAAAACAAGTTTACTATTATATCTGACTTGGTCTAAACAAAAAAAAAGCTCATTGGCCTATAATAAATATTTAAATCATATTTGGAAATTGGAAAATTTATGAATAACAATTTTAGATTAGAAAAAAGAAAACATATTTTGTATGTACTCAACTATATTTAACTGCCTAGCATATCTTGACCTACATTTGGATTGCTTTTAGAGTGTTTCATAAACACAAATGTGAAGAACATCAAAGTGACCCCTGCAGCCGTACATTTTCTTGTCTATGGCTCTTGGTGGAAAAAGTTTAGATACCCCTGCCCTAAGGGGACAGAGAGCCTTGAGCAAGATGCAAATAGATGCAAATTGGCATTGAACAGCCTCTAATGAGCTGTAGATATACCATTCTCGGACCACACATGCAACTGTAGGACTGGACTACACCTGTGTTAAGTGGTTTTAACTTTGCAAGGAAATCTTATGAACATATTTTGCTGCAGCTGATTACATTTTTGTAACCCCCGCCGACTCTTACTTTTTCAGTTTTGACTGCTCAGTAATAACCGACGTCGGCGGCGCCCCCGGACTGTCACAGTTATCAGCTCCAAATGTTAAGTGAGATGCAATCGCACTGCACCGCTTAACCCCCGTTAATTTAACCGGAGCTGATGTATAAAAGGATCATTTAGCCGGTAATTAATTACAGTACTGACTGTAGTGGTTCCCCTAGTAATTAATATGGCATTTAGAGGCGAGGCTGTTTAGCATGAATACTTGCGCACATGGGATAGTTGAGTGTTTTATTTTTAAATAAATTAGCAAACATTTAAAAAAAACATGTGTTTCACTTTTTCCTTATGGTAAATGTGTGTAAAATTGTTAGGGAAATTGTATATTTAATACATTTTGGAATATGGCGGTAATGCAACAAAATGTGGAAAAAGTGAAGTGGGGCTTGAATATTATGCTTATTTATTGGCTATTTATATAATGGAAGCGCTTAAGTTGTGAGCCTGAAGTTGTACGATTTAGAGTTTGAAAAAAAATGCCTCTGAAGGTGCACATCATCTGAGATTTGAACTGCTGCCATCCATGCATCCATGCATATGTTGCTGTCGCTGTTTCAAAACCACTTAAATTGTCTGTCATACCCTATGTTCCTGTGGTATGAGAGAAAGTGGAGGTCCTGTGGCCACTAAATACGTTCACATTCTGTGTTATTTCTCACAGTCCGAACCTGGCTTTGATGTGTTGAAACCACAGCCGTGTGCTGGGTTGTCAAAAGTCTGGCATAGATACCACCAGCATTAGCTGCCTTGTTAGCACTAAGCGATACGACCACGCTGGCACGTGAAGGGTCACTAGATGTGGAGATGTCATTCAGAATGAGAAAGGAGTCGAGGATAAGTGGTGTAAATCGTTGATGCTCCACTGAACAACAAACAACAACCACTTGACGTCTCCCTTGCGAACAACAGTCTCATGATTTGGACATTTGTGAAAAAGTGTACATGCACATTTAAATATAATATTTATTGGTGTTTGGTGGAGTGCCATCTGCAGGTCGGGGATGAGCTCCTGCCCCAAGTGGAGGAGTTTTAGTAGCTGGGGTCTTGTACACAAGTGAGGGAAGGATAGAATGCAAGCTGGACAGGCGGAATTTGTTGCAGCATCTGCAGTGATCCGGACTCTGCTCCATCGTGGTGAAGAGAGAGGTGACCCGAAAGGAAAAGCTCTCAATTTACCGGTCGATCTACGTTCCTACCCACTCCTATGGTCATGAGCTTTAGTGACCGAAAGTACAAGATCGTGGATACAAGCGGCCAAAATGAGTTTTCACCGCCGGGTGGCTGGGCCTTTCCCTTATAGATAGGGTGAGAAGCACTGTCATTCGGGAGCGACTCGGAGTAGAACCGCACCTACTCCAAAATGAGAGAAGCCAGATGAGGTGTCTCGGGCATGTGGTTAGGATGTCCACTGATTGCCTCACTGGGGTCTTCCAACTGGTAGGAGATCTCGAGGAAGACCCAGGACATGTTGTAGCGACTATGTCTCTTAACTGGCTTGGAAATGCCTCGGGATCCGCAGAGAGGAACTGGAAGAAGTAGCCTCGGAGGGGGAAGTCTGGGCTTCCCTGCTTAGGCAGACCTTGGATAAGCGGAAGAAAATGAATGAATAAAAATATTTATTGTGGTACATTGAGTACTGTATTTGATCCATTTTATTTAGGAAGATTTCAGTTATCTATTAATGACTGTTTTTGATTTTTCTTTTTTGTTTTCCAATAAAGATATTCCAAAATACACATTTTAGAGCTGTAATCATCGTAAAATTATCATATTTTTGACGAAGATCTCATCTCATCTCGACCAATGCCTATTTGTTTGTATACGTGTGTTTAGCTTTTTCTTTTGCTTTTTTGCAACATATGTATTTATCCCAAATGTAAAAATATGATTCTTAATTTGAGACAAACCGGAGGTCAACTAGTATTCTGTGATGGATTGTATTCAACCTTAGACATTATGTTTGTATTCATGTTTGTACTATTTGTTTTGTGTACAGTGGAACTCATTCAAGTAGACGTCACGGACCCATGTTGACATAAGCAAAAATGGCCATGGCTTTCTAATTTACATGTTGGGGTCTGAAACTTTGTCGGCAAAAGTGGTCCACTGTGGACTTAATGAGTTGGTTGTCACAGACGAGTTGTTGACTCAAACAGGTTCCATAGCATAACCTGTTAATATGAAGCCGTGTTGACTGAACATGTCTATCTGTTTCCTGAGTATTTTGTTTCCTCAACTTACATTCTCACTGACAAAAAAGTAAACACATAAACAGATCCACCGTCCCAAGGTGTAACATTCGGTCAGGTCTGTTCCCCTGCTCTGCAATTTCACTGACAGGCTGCGTACGCACGCGTGAATAGAACTAAATTAAAGGTGTGCGTATTTGAGTGCGTAATTGCAAATTCTGTAACAACTTCCTCCCAAACACCTGTTAAATTCTAATGCAGCTGCTTGTGCTGGGGGAGATTTAGATTTTAAATTTAAATGTTTGGCAGGAAGTTGCCTGTCAGAGGTGATCAAAGTGTTGATCTCCATGGGAGTGCAGCGCTCATTTGAATACAGACCAGAGTGACTGCTTTGAACGCCCAACTCTGCCCGCAATGTTTCTTTTGTAATAGTTATCAGTGAGCATGTGGGTAAAGTACAGGGAATACAAGAGGAAGGTGGGTGAGAGGAAAAATATCCATTGTGAGTTAGAGATCCATGCTCTCATGTTTTATAACAGGTAGATCTTTATTGTCTTTCAGTTTGGAGCATCTGTCTTTCTGCACTCTGCTGTTAGAGAAACCGAGGAGAGACTGTGGTGTAATTTGTAGATTTTTTTTCCCTGGCCCGTACATGCTCTTGATACCAGCTATCATACTATTGTTGTATACTAGGGGTGTAACTGTACACCGTAATCACGGTTTGGTATGTATCTCAGTTTTAGGGGCATGGTTTGGTTCATTTTAAGGGGACAAAATAAAATTACGTATCTTTTGTGTGCTTCTTGTAGTTAGAGCGGGGTGCACCTGTTTACAAACATCTACATACTGTTTTTAACATTATTTGAGGTCTATAGATATTCAAAAACACTTGTATAGTAACCTTTTATACAAATTTTACCCAATATACAATAGTAGGTGTTGTCAATAGGAGCATGTTGGCCTCACAGTCCGGAGGTTCTGGGTTTGAATCTCCGTTGGGCATCTCTGTGTCGAGTTTGCATGTTCCCTCCTGTGCGTGCGTGGGTTTTCTCCGGGTAATCCTCCCACTATCCAAAAACATGCATGACTCTAAATTGTCCATAGGTGTGAACGTGAGTGTGAATGTTTGTATGTCTGCCCTGCGATTGACTGGCGACCAGTCCAGGGTGTACCCCGCCTCCCACCCAAAGTCAGCTGGGATAGGCTCCAGTATGCCTGCAACCCTAATGAGGATAAGTGATGTAGAAAATGGATGGATACAGTAGTAGGTGTAATGACTAAAATAAGCCATTTAAGAAAAAAATGGTGTGTTTGTGTGTGTTTCGATAAATGTCTTCCGGACACAGGAAGTGATGTTGGGGATTCGGAGTTGAGTTTTAGCTGAAGTACAGTCACAACAGTACCTCATGTTGTTATTATGAGTATGTGATTATAATCATAATTATTGTGCCTGTTGTGAGATAATTCATACTTGCAATGATTGTAGTTGACACCAATCAAGTCTGGGGCATGTGATACTTGTGACACCTGGTGGCCAGTGTAGAATACAGTTCATCAACATCCTTTAATTCAATTACAATTGACTAAAGACTGTTTTAAGGATTTTTTTTCACATCTAAGGGCCAAACTTCATTATGCCTTAAATTGCATCAGACAGAGTAGCTCATGAATATCAAATGTAATGAAACCCTGCACATCTCCCAACTGTTTCAATATAACACAATTATCTTTGCACTTGCCTTGCATTTAAAAGAAAACAGATTATGTGACAAATGTCACATAAATATTAAAATACAATAATAAAAGTTTTAACTGTACAAACAATAAAATAAAGTAATAATTAAATAAGCGTCACTTTAAATAGTGCAAATCCAATTTTTTCATTCCAGATAGGGAGGACGCTATTCAATCTTCAGGATCGGGATCGGCTCCGTAGTTACACGGTAAATTCCCATCATTATGCCCGGATTCCTCTGTCATGGTGCTGAAAGCTCGCATGGGAAGTGCCACTCTAACCGCTAGTTGTTAACTAAGGATCGTCAAAAAATTACTATTGCTTTGAAGAGAGTTTGTAAAAAAAGAAACGAAAAGTAATATACAGTAATCCCTCTTCTATCGCGGGTGTTAGGTTACGTTTTTTCACCACTGGTGAAAAAGCGCGAAGTAGAGTATATAAATCTACAGGATATATTTTTCATAATTTTTATTCCTTTTTTATCTTCTTCTACCTCCCAACATACTTATATAAACCCTTTATACAGTCTTAAACCATTTTTTAAACTAAAATTACTTTTATATGCTTTACGTAAAATAAATAATTGTTGTTGGTTTTAATAAAAAAATAATTAAAACTGGGAAAAAATATAAGACGTATCTCCTCAGAAACCCGCGATATAAAGGGGATATGTAAAACATAGAATTTTACATAGAATATATTTTTTAACCCGAAATGTACCAAGGGTGCGATAGGTGAACCGCAATATTGCGAGGGATTACACCAAATTACACCAGAAATTAATCTATAACCATGTCAAATGATTAGTCCTACCCAGGAAGTATTGTAGAAGCGCCGAATACTGTAATACAATTTTTTCCAATAGTATTAATTTATTGAATTGACTTATTATTTTCTTTAGGGATCTGAATCACAGAGGTTTGTTGAAAAAGCCAAACAATATTGTTAGTCATACTATGTAATAAAAAAAGTAAATTTAGCAATCCTTTGGATGCATATTTTTGAATTAATATTTTAATTATTTAATTTGAGAACTATTTGAATAACCATATTAAATCCATGTTTTTAACAAACATTTATTATTTTTAAAAAAGGATTGGATTTCAATCCAATCCTTTTTTTCTACCAATCTAAAAAAATGTCTATTGGTACACCTCTAATTCCAGGTGCCCAAAAAATAATAACAAATAAAACCCAAACATTTTGTAGATTATAAAGAGAAAACATAGCAAATTATTTAGAAATGGCCAATCAAATTCCTGGCAATCATAACTTTCTTTGACCCCAGGTAGGTTACTGAGCAGTCAGGGCTAAGAAAATACATGGGCAGCCAGTGAGTCAGCAATGCGTACGGTGCTTTGTTTGTCTACTGTGTGTATTTCACTAGGAGGGCCAAGTGGTCAAAAACAGGGGACTTTAATGACGAAATGGAGTTCTCAAGATTGCTATTGTTAGCCATGACTTTTGCTAGTCAATGACTAGGCTGCGTTGCTTTTGTTTATGGAGTAGACGTGTGGCTATGGGCAGTTACTCTCCCTCTACCTCCTTTAATGTGAACGCTGTACGCCACTGGACTGCACCGACTTATCCAACAATGTACATGTACTGTATCATAAAACAAAGCGTCCAAAGTCCACAAATACAAACAAGTCATAAACGTAAGTGAAAAAAATACATTTAAAATAGGCGAATGCAATCTGCAGACACTTTAGTGCCGCCTGGCTCTTTAAATTTGACATTTGCCAACATCTTTGCACCCTTGTTAAAATCTGATGACAAAAAAGGCGTAAAAGAGGGAGAGAGAAAGCGGAAAAAACAGCCACATCTGCTGCCGTCGACACTTAACTCATCAAATCTGAGTAAGAGAGACGACTTCACAACTGTGTCATACTGGAGTGTCATCACCTTTTTTTTTTTTTTTAACCCCCACCTTCTCAGCGAGGTTGTGATGATTGCACTATCACCAGACCCCTGGTGTCTGGGCGTGACCTTAACTGGCGGGATAATCAACTTGAAGCAAAACAGCAGACGAGAGGTGGATGATACATTATAGTAAGAAGGTTTTGGTAATCTTATTTAAATTGGCCTGTCAAAGTGAAGGGGATGGGAAAAAATGGTCAGCGGCCTCATGTACTGCTGAGACCGACCATATTGGTGTATCTGTTCAAATTATTTATCCTTTCCACAAAGTCAAGAGGACGGTTTGTTGCTTAAAGTACTACACGTGATAATTATCTCATCATTGGCATAGAGGTTGATGTAATACATTTACACTAATTATGTAAATACAGTGGATCTATGCATATTCACAAGCAGCATTTACTACCGGCACAAATTAGCAGATTTCTGATGAACGATTTTAGCCATGTTGCACTATTTATCAACTGGTGTCTAAGCAGCATAACTCCTAATGTTAAATGCCCTTGGAGTTGCAGATTTTATAATACAACACAATTTCTTTAGGAAATAAACAAAAACATCTTAAGGCCACAGCTCTTTTTTTTTATCTGGCCTCTGGCACATTCAAAAGATAATATTTTAAAAAAGAAAAAGAAAACACAAAAAGAAGAATAATTGGGAGGGGGGTTCAAACTCCATTGGGGTCGGCAGGTGGGCACCCTCCATCCTTGGTGTTTTGATGATAGGCCCACAGAGGATGAGCTAGGCAGATCCCGACCTGGGATCAATCGCTGCAAACCGCCAAATCGGGTGGCTGTTCAAAACAAAGTATTATAGCAAAGTATTTTATCATTTCAAGCTATGGAAACGTTCTGGGTGCCGTGAAATGCTATTTTTTGAAAACGGTTTCCAGAGTGGAAACTCTCAAAATGGCGACTTATTGTTTCCATGTAGACAAGTAAATCCGTTGCTTTTTGAAAGGATGACATAACCGACCCGTCGCTGTCACATGACCAGAAGTGAGCTTTGACAACAAGCTGACCTAATATCTGAATATTTGAAATGGCTCGACTCATCCCTGTTGACATTTTATATTGTTTTATTATAGTCCAAAATGACCCACAGAAGAAATTCCTTTTTTTCATGTGTTTGGACGAGCTGTAAGATGTAAGACAACAGACATGCTCTTTCTTTTTCTATGGTTTGTGGTATCGGTGTGGACAGGGCCTAGGGTTGGGACAAAAGTACTTATATTGCCCTCACACCATGAAAATAATACACTTTGTCACTGAAAACACAAAGGTGAGATGCAAGCTGTTTGATATACAGTAGTAAATGTATTAATATATCTACAGAACATTGGATTAGTTTTAGCCTTTTTAGAAAATTAAAAAATATCAAAAAGAATATCACGTGTTTGTGTGTGTGTGTGTGTGTGCAAATAGATGCCAACATAAATACGCTATTATTATGCTAAAGTCAATGTGTATGAATTTTTGTACAATTTTGTAAAAAAACAGCATCTGTTTTCCAGGCGTCTTCAAATTGTGACGAGTTTTACTTAATTTGTGTTTTACATTACAGTGTTTAACTTACTTAGTTAAGTTAAAAAGTGAGTGTGAAGGAGAAAAGAGCTTGCAGGTGCAGTGAGAGCATGACAGCAAGTAGATAAGTGAGAGTATGAGGAGGAATAAAGGGGAGGGGGGCGAGACAGTCTTGGTAATTACCGAACACAATTAGGTTCTTGGGGGAACTTGTCTGGCACTCGCGGGCCTCGCTGGCGAGCGTGCGGCGTACCCGACCATATGGAGGGAGAGCTTGCGATGGCGCTCCCCCCCTAAGCTCGTGACCCGTCTGCTGCTGAGCCCTGCAGCTGAATGCGGAATTAGACTTGCCAGGCCTAATAGTGTACACGTGCGCCATTTACGCCACAAAACAAATCTGATCACTGTTAATTACCGTGCGCCTATAATCAAGACACACACACACACACATCTACACCGAAGAGGTGATTACCCCTGTTGTGAAAGCAAGTCGCTGTACTGTTTTTTGCAGTATGTTTGTTAAAACATCAGAGCACTCCATTCATATGTGGGATTCTTGACTGGCGTTTTTGCAGCGTTTCTGTTAAAACAGAGGAGTGCTGTGTCATATGGAGGATCCTTGACTTCCACTTTGCACTGCAGGTTTAAAAATAGCAGAGCACTCCTGTGGAGTTTTTTCACTGGCCTTTTTGTAGTTTGTCATAGAGAAGATCTTTGACTGAAATGTTTGCGTTACTGTACGTCTATAGAAACAGCAGATCGCTCCTGTCATCTGGAGGATCTTTGACTGGCGGTTTTGCAACTTGTCTACTAAAACAGCAGATCGCTCCTGTCATTCAGAGGATCTTTGACTGGCTTTTTTGCAGTATGTCTGTTAAAACAGTAGAGCACTCCTGTCACGAGGAGGATCTTTGACTGCTGCATTTGCAGTACATCTGTTAATACAGGACAGAGCTCCTGTTATATAGACAATTTTTGACCTCTACTGTTTCACAGATGGTTCTTAATAACAGCAGAGCTCTTTTGTTATATAGAGCATCCTTTCCCAAACTGTTTTTATCCACGGTCTAGCTCGTGTTCCCACTTATTGTTCTTATTTATTATGTGTTGTGTAAAGCTAAGACAGTACCAGCATTAAATTAAAAGCACTAAATGAATACAGACACACCTTCCACCAGCGCGTTTGATGTACAGTACGTGGTAAAAGGCAGTGTGCAAGCATGAGTTTACTTGAGCTTGCGCATCAACATATATGCACTCAATAATGTCATCAAAACTTACCTTCATTTCCACATAGTGTCAGCATTTGGGACCAAATATGAGATCAAAGAAAAACACTAAAAATACAGTATAGTAGGTCTGTGTAGCATGGGAGAAAGTTGGCGCACACACACACACAAACACACAATGGTGCGTTCAAGAACAATTGAACCAAGTGGGGTCATCACTCGTAACAAACATGTTTGCTACAAAAACTATGGGATTTGTAACTGTATACTGTTTTTAAAATAAAATTATGGCCCGTATTTCCAAAATGTATATGCATTTACATAAAATTTGATGTACCCATTTACAATTGTATTATTTTAGTATTATATTATTGTAGTATTTTTTTAAAGTTCTGACATCAAACCCAGTATTGATTGGGTTTTTGCATTACGTCTGTTGCAGTTTTTCTTTCCATTGGCGTGGTTAATCAAATTATATTCTCAAAATAACGCGCATTGTCTTAGAACTCAGATGATTTGAAGTTACTTTATGTTTGTGGATACAAATAGTGACAATTTTCTTGGCTGTATGAGTGCAATGTGTGATATCAAACCTCAGATCGTTACCTTAAAACCCGAAGTCCCTTTTTTTTTGTTTTATACACAATTGTTTTATATTAGCTAGACAAAAAAACAGTACATTTATTTTGCTAAAAGAACCAGGAGTGTTAAAGTCTGGTTTGTTTCAGGAAATGATCCAAAACAACTGAGAAGGATCTTTGCATTTTGGTGGTACTGACTAGTCCTATAGGAAAGGAGCTTGGCCAAGTGTTTTTATAGTTTTGAAAACGTAATTTATATTCCAAGAAATGAGCCAAACCAATGAAGAAAAACAGCAGAGCTCTTGTCATATAGAACAGGGGTTCCCAACCACCAGGTACTGGTCCGTGAGTCAGCTGAACCAGGTTGTGGGAAACTTTCAGACGCAGTGATTAAAAAAAAAAGGCTTAATATATATGTATTTATAAAATAAGTAAGTAATAGTATTAAGTATATACTACATCAATTTTTATGAATATGGATAATCCTTTTGGAAGTATGTGCCAATTTATAAATTGCTTGTTGCGAGCGATGACTCGTCCCACTTGACTCGTCGCCCTTTTTAAACTAACTTTCCCCCATGCTATACAGAGACTACTGTACTGTCTTTTTTAAATTTTCCTTTCATCTCATATTTGGTCCCAAATTCTGATACTATGTGGGAATGCATAAAGGTATGAGCTGATGACCTTATTGAGTGCTAATGTGTATATTTATGTGGTGCACAACATCAAGGTAATTCAGACTAACACACTGCCTGTTACCGCACACATCAATCACCAACGTATAATCTTCTTTATGAAAAACAAACTCCGGGTTCACACTGGTGGATGTGGGTCTGTATTCTTTTAGGGTTTTTAATTTGATGTTGTTCTTGTTATAGTACTACTGGTAAAGATGATTTTTCACTGGCTTTTTTGCAATGCAGGCGTCCCTCGCTGTGTCGCAGTTCAATTAATCAATAAATGACCGCTGTTTTGTGGTTGACCATAGACTATAAGTGAAAAAATATTGAAAGAAAGTTACAGTATGTGATGTAGTCTGGTCACTGGACAGCAGTAATGTTACACTAATGAGACATTACCTTACATTACATTACCTTATCACTGTCAGCCATGGCATGTCTGACATGACATAGTGAAATGTAGTTCTCCTCCCATTTTGTGTGGAAGTGGTAAGTTTTAGGCTTCTGGCTTTTTTCTTCTTCCCCACTTCATTTGAAACCCTTTTTAAAATGTAGAATAAATACATTTGAGGCTTCTCTTATTTTACTCATTGCGGTTGGGTTTGGAACCAATTAACCGCCATAAACGATGGGTGACTGTATATCCGTTAAAACAATAGGGCGCTCCTGCCAACCGTTTTGCAGAAGGCCCTTAAAAACAACAGAACGCTCCAATTGTACAGAGGATCTTTAACTGGCGTTTTTGCAGTTGTCAAAACAGCAGAGCACTCCTGAGGGATCTTTAAAGACAGCAGAGGAACATTTTTGCACTAGGTACTGACAACGGCAGAGCGCCACGGTTATAGACTGTTTTTGTTTAGGGTGTTTGCAGGATGTCCTTGAAAACAGCAGAGCGTAAAAAAAAAATTCCGACTAATTTATAATTAATCATTTGATTACTGTTAATGAATTACAAAGTGGCTATAATCAGGCCACACATGCATGCGTACATACAGTATAAACGCCATCACTTTCTCTCTCTTTCACACACTCACAGGCACACACACTTACCGAGGAGATGATTGGCTCTGTCTTAGAAGCAGGGAGCTGCAAGGTGCTTGCCCCCCACCAGGCTAAGGTACACTTGGCATGCAAGAAGGGGATTCTTCAAAGAATAAGTGCGTGCATATATGTATGAGTGTGTGTGATAACTGGTGTGGAGAGGGACTTACAAGAAGGACAGTGAGTGGAAGGTAAGCTGTGTATATGTCTCTGTGTGTATAGCCCTGAGTCCTCCCACGCAGTCTGTTTGACCCCCAGCGCGTATGTGCTTAAACAAGCGCCATGTATCCGAGGCGGCACATGGCTGTGCTTCGTTAATGAGGTGGGCTGTGTGAACGCTGAGGTTCTCATCTAATGAGAGCTGGTATAAAAAAAAAATTAAAAAAAGCGCACTGGCGGAGGCCGTGTCATTAAGGACGGGGATGTGGCTCGGCTCCAGAGGCACACCGCCGCTTGCGTTGTTGACAACGCTATTTATTTACTCTGCCCACACACAAGTAGCGTATTCATCGGGCCTTTCTTTAAGCTGCACAATGATGCTGATGAAGAGTAAGAATGGGGAGGATAAATGTCAGTGTGTATTAAATTTTTAAACATGCTCCAGGAGACATTCTGACAGGGAGGCTAAAAGAGTGCTAACTCCGGAGCAGATGGTAAACTGCTGAAGGGAACTGCTGGAGTCCAAGCAAGCACGAAAAAAAAAGATTGGGCTTTTGATTAAAAACAGAAATGTTACATAGTGCGTCTTCGTATCAAGGCCCTGATGCCGGTGATCAAACAGAGTCCTAAGTCAAGCTGTGATTTTGTTGCACTTTGTTGCACATAGGATATAATGGAAATACAAATGATCTGTGCCAGGGTCAAACTGTGTGAAAAGAAGCAAAGATAATCCAAAAAACCATAAAACACTTAAATGACAAGTATAAAGTGGCCTACCAGATCAGTGACACCAACTGATTTGTGTGATGTGTTACCTCAGGTGTCATTGTTTGACATTGCTAGACATGACGCTGTTGGTTAAGGAAGTCAACCACTTGCAATAGCTTTATAAGTGTATGTATAAGCTCACCATTGTAATAAAACTTGGAGCTAACAGGTGGTTCGCCGGCCAAATTTAGCCCATGAGTTCAGTTCAAAACTTGGAAGCATCTAACATTTCTGCATTAGATTCCTAAAAACAGTTGAGAACTCCTGGCATATAGAGGATATTTGACTAGTGTAAACACATTTTTATGGCTTTATTTGTGGATACATTAACCATTTGCTGATGTAAACATGTTTAGGTATAGCAGAGCCTTACATTGCATACAAAGAAATGTGGGTGGGGGCTTCACTTTACAAAAATGTGGCCTCAAGAACAGTTAGGTTGAATTGCCCAGCTTTAAACTACAGTAACATTTTTAACTTTTCATGACTGAATAAACCCTTCCTTGCCTGGTGGTGCTTGATGGTAGAGCATCCAGAAGTTGAATGACTGCCCACAGAATGAGCACATTATCACTCATGTATGCTGGTGAAGGTTCCAGAAAGCCTGAGGTCCGTTATGAGATGGTAATGTTGCTCCTAAATCACACCACACAGCATTGGCTCACAGCCGGGCATGTGAGGCCGTGACGCTGAAGAAAGTTGCTTTAATAGTAAATAATAGGGGATTAAACATACATGTATTCGGCTAAACAACACCTTTTTCTGAGGTTTAATAATTAGCCCAAAAAAATAATAGCACGGGCTACACAGGAGGGTGTGCATGTTTTGACACGTTTTCAACCTCCACACAGAGATGCCCAACGGAGATTTGAACCCTGAACCTCCTGACTGTGAGGCCAATGTGCTACCCACTCAGCCACTGTGCGGCCTGAATTGTAATATGTATGTATTAAATTGGGGCCCTAAACTGAATTTTATTTGGGGTTTTAACAATTTTAGAGCAGAATAAAAAAATGTAACTGTTATACCCGACCATCTGCCTTTTAAAGGCAGCAGTTGTACCATTACACTAGCAGGAACTGACATGTGCTGCTCCGTGCTGCTCACTACAATGATGTGCCTCTTTGAGCCCTCTATATATTGTGGGGCCCAACACATGACGTCACTGCATACAAGCTTTTGTTATTGCCGTTTTAACTGTATTTTCTTAAAGCCATTTTCTACTGTAAGTGAAGTTACAGAAACCCTCGCCAACATGCTGACTGGCCTGGCTTTCTCTACACAGGCAGCGGTACCCAAGGAGACCGGCGCCACAGCTTTGAGGCTTAGTTGCGAGATACAAGAGGACAAGGCCGTGCAGGACATCTCTCCTGTCAGAAGGCAGCAGGTTGGTCGGCGTTCACACAAGTTGCGCTTTTATCCATTTTGGACGACACGTGTGTCCACACTTCCCCACAATTAGCACTTGCTCTTCAGATCAAAGCCACAGAATAACCAAGGGAGGCAATGGTCTGTTGTCAGTCATGTGATTCATTAGTAGACCCTTCCTTCTTTGCCAACTTTTTGTAGCGGACACCCCCCACCCCCCTTTTCTGTGAGCAGGTCCGGCGTGTGCTGCTGCTTTCACGCATGCCTTGGGCCCAGGCACCGGCTGATTTACCGCTCAAGCAGTACGTTATGAACACTGAGCTTTTGATCTTCTTGCTGTTCAGACTCTACAATTTGGCAGGAGATGTTTCTAGATGGCCTCTCTTGCACAGACACTCGGTTTGATTTATACCACTGTCCTCATTAAAACTTCAGCAGGAAGGGGAGGTGGTCACCCCACCAGTTCTAGTTGTTTATACATGTAATGCAATTAGTTTGCACAATAGTATTGATGTCGCTCAATGTACTTTCCTGGTTGTGGACTGCTGGTTGTTTGCCTGAGGAAACATTATAAATCACATTTAAATGAAGTGCAATCAAATGTTGTCAATGTTCCTTATTGTATCATACATGCAATATTTGCAGATTTAATCCATACATTCACAATGCTAGTTGAATTTATTAAGCATGTAGAAAAATTAAGACACAGTGATGTAAATTTCATTTGTGACACTCCAGTCTAGTTTCAGTTGTGCTGAGAATTATTTGAAAAACATGCTAGCATACGTAAATGTAAAATAGATGACCAGGCCTCCCTGGTTGATGGACAAATACTAAGTCCCAAAGGTGCTCCTGCAGAGATGTTTTGCTACATGATGGCCATGTTTGTCAAGCAATCTTACTTAAATATTACAGATGTCAGTCCCCTAAAGGTGTGTACTAAATTTTGTGTTGATTTGGCCAAACACCTTAAAGGAAGTGTGTCCTTTTTCACTGAGGGCCATGTAGTAAAAAATGAAAGGATGCAATGGCCACTTCAATATTTTGTAAAGCAACACATGTAGCTATGCCAAGTTTTTATGTATATTTCAAGAAAAACTGCATCTCGGCTTTGTGATATAGGTGAAAAAGCTTAGTATGAACTTCAGTCTTTGCTCTTTTTTTCCCAATTTTTAATGTTTTTCTGAAATCATCTTCAGAATATTTCTTAATTTGACTTTCTTCCCCAAAATGGACTTTATTCCCATAATATTGTAACTTTTTCTTCAACCTAGGTTTTCAAAAATTACAACTTTTACAACTATATTGTTTTGTTTTTCAAACTTAATTATGACTTTAAAAAAATAAAATGTCTAATATTTCAACTCTACTGTATGCTGTTAAAAGGAATTATTTTTCCTTATTCTATGTTCGGTCCGTAAAACTTTTTTTTTTTAAATAACATTTTGACTTTATTATCGTAAAAATTTGAGCATTTTCTTTGTCATTTCTGCTGTTTTGTTTTTTCAACTATTCCAACTGTTGTTCTCGCAAATGTTCTTCTGAAATTATCATTGCATTCTAATTATAGTTTGACTTTGTCTTCAAAGAGTTTTTTGGGCAAGTGTAGAGTGGGTTGTTCCACTGTGCAAAACTGGACTGTCATTGGATAAATGCTGGGCTTTGTCCTGCACTAGGGACGCTCAGCATCTCTGGGGTTCCATGGGGTAACGGTCTGGCCCGGACGCTCAGCTTGTGCATGATGATTGGATTATTTGTCTAGGGCAGAATTTATTTTTGATTGACAGTAAAATGATTGAATCAGCAATCTTGAAGTATAAACATTCACCTGAGCATTTTCCAAGTTTTTCTTTATTTTGTTTTGAACTGATTCTGAGACTTTACCATTCCCAAGCGACTTTGTTAAAAATTTACGATACACACTGCCAGCTGCTGGATGGAGATGTAACGACAAGCTACATTCACAGACAATCCCATAATAATGTGTTTATGAGCGAGGGCAAACAGGTAACACCAAAACTATTTGTGGCGTTTCAAATTTTTATAGAAAACACTGTTTTCTTTTATCATGTAATCAACAATTGCACAAAATTGACAGTATTTTCAATAACCAGTAATTATTTATTATGCCCATGCCTAGAAATGACCCCTTTAGACCAGCAAGGCTGCCTAGGTCTGTGTGCAGTGTTGGTAGCTTTTCAATACATCATCCACATAAAGTGTCAATACAGGAGCATTTTGCAAGTTGCTTCACCCAATGTACAGTAAATTGGGCTTGATCTGGCCCCTTTCGGCCATTCCTCCGCATGAACAGGTCGCACCAATTGACGTCCCTATTATAAGGAATATGCAGATCAATCTGCTAATTGGTGCATGCAGTTATTAAGGCTGAGTTAAAGCACACATGGTTGGCACCAATGCAGGCGCACCAGGTCACCAGAGTCAGCTGTAGCCATCACGCACGCACACACACGCACGTCTCTAGAGTTTGTTTGAAAAACTTGTATTTGGTTTTGCAGCTTTTAACAGCCATTGGAGCTCAAATTAATGATCCGCCTTATCATTTAGGACTCTTCCTCTTTGCACTTCACTCCCACTCCAGCTCAAGGACTGCTGTGCATTAAGGCGCCCTGCATTTTTAGCCGCCATCTGGTCAGGCCTCCTGGGCACCACAGGGCGCCTCCTATCTTTCCGTATTCATATTCCACCAGCATATTGTTCTCACTGCTTTTTTTACAGCATGGCAACACCACTTTTTTCTTTCTTTCTTTTTTTTTTAAGAGAAGAAGCTGGCGAGCAAACTGCAACCCCTCCCCTCCCCGCTAATCGGTTGTCCTATCAAGTGTAACCTGGAGGCCCCTCGTAGAGCAATTAGAGCGACCTCCCTGCCCACCTCTTGTAATGAAGCCCAGCACATTCTGGAATCTATAGCCCCTTTAGTCTCCCCTAATGGGACATCATTATTGTCAAAGAAACAATGTAAATGGAAATGAACATACTCATTAGCCAGTCGCAGAGAGAAACCTTTTGCTCATACACGCGCACATGCACACGCTGAACTTTCTCCCTTCAGCTTTAAGCAGCCTGCTAGCCCAACTTGCTTTTATTCCTCTGGTAACCTGTTTGTTTACATGAGCATCTGTGTGTACCAAAGTCGACAATGCGTGTTTTTTTTTTTTGTGTCAAGGTGAGGAGGGAGTGGTCGCTTCATTCATTCATGCACTAGTTTGGCATTCACTCAGCATGTACAGATGTTAATTGTTGCACGGCTATGTGCCTGTGTGATCATGTTCAGTTCTTCTCTTGGCTTACCTGTCCCAGGGTGCACCCATGCAGCGATCCAGGTCTCTGTCCCCAGCCAGCAATGCCGAGATTGATCATGGGAGAAGACAACTAGCAGAACAAAGGAATGAAGACCTTGAGGAGTTGCTCCAACTGAAAGTAAGAAGATGATGTATGAAAACACACAATCTCCCTTTCGCCTTCTTTGTGTGCAATGGAACCTCAACATTTAAACACCCAAGAGGCACCACAGTTTGTAAACCAACCAAAGTTTGCAATGCCTCAAAAACTTACAAGGCCTCAGCATATCTCTCATGAGAACTGCATATGGTGTATTGTGACTGTGTTGATCAGAGAGTATCTAAAGCAGGGGCTCTCAACCTCTCATTCCCATGGCCTTTAAGTCAAACCAATCATGTTATTTACATATTCTGCCTGCATAAAAAAGTGCATTGAGAATACATTACCGAGGAAAATGCTGATAAAATTAGCTGGAAATTAAACATTTTTATGTAGTTTTTAGCCAGCTGACTGTCTGCGGGCCATTTTGGGTCCAAACCCACTAGTTTAGAGTCTCTTATCTTAAGAATCAACTCTCCATATCTGATTTTGCTGTTTTTGGGGGGAGTTAATAGCAACAGCAATACATCATTATTGATAAAAAAGCAGATTACTAGGGGTGTCAGATGGTGTGAGATTAAAACGTGACAAGATTTCTCATTCAGCTGAGCAAGACACAAACTGTCTTGTGTGGTTCTAGGCTTGGGATAATAACAAATGTATTGATCACACAATAATATAGTTAGTAACAGTCACACTTCTGGGATATAGATCTGGTCAGTTAAGTAGCAGAGGGGGTTGTTAATTAGTTTCAGCTGCTTTGTTGTTAATGAAATCAACAACAGGTGCATCAGAGGGGCAACAATGAGAGAGACCCCAAAACAGGAATGGTTTTCCAGGTTGAGGTCACTGACTCCTCATCTCTTTTGGCTGATTTTTTACTGACTGACTTTCTACTGCTGTAGTTTTTTATTTGGCTTGGATCAACATCTCTGTTGACAGAATGGTGCGGTACATGAACGCTACAGAGGTTGCACAAGAAGCCGAACTCCTCCAGGATGGCACATCAATACGTACCGTTGCTAGAAGGTTTGCTGTATCTCCCAGCACAGTTTCAAGAGTATAGAGGCGATTCCAGGAGACAGTAGTTACTCCAGGAGAGCTGGACAGGGCCGTAGAAGGTTCTTAAATCCTCAGCAGGATCAGTATCTGCTCCTTTGTGCAAGGAGGAACAGGATGAGCACTGCCGGAGCCCTACAGAATGACCTCCAGCAGGCCACTGGTGTGAATGTTTCCGACCAAGCAATCATTATGGCTGTTGTCAGTAAGTGACTTTGACTTTTATAAAGTAGTTCATTGTGGCATAGTAGAGTCCAGCCAGTGGCCGGTGGCTCACACACACATACACACAGAGTGCTGTACTGCATGATTACTGCTATCAACTGCTGCAAGGTGTGAAGGTCTGCAAGCTCTGTAACTGTCCCCATCTCCAGAAGGTCTCAATTGCTGAAACTGCAGCAGTCGCATCTCCTGTGTGACCTTATCCAGAAAGAATCAGTGTAGTTGTCAAACCGCACGCACTCTTATTTGTGCGTAGGCAGTGAGCAGCGGGAAAGAAGCCACTCTGTGCAAAGCCTTTGCTCCCTTTAACATATCAGCTTTATTGGTCTATACTGTGCACTTTTTCTTTAAGTTCAAACTTTACAGACTGGCTTCCAATTCTTTTTTTAACAGCCCTCATTTGGGGATTTGTCAGAATTTATTATTTTTCTAGCTTTAAATTACACTTATTTTCTTGAAAAGGATGGTATTAAATGTAATTGGAGATATACCGTGGAACTCCCAAAGTTGAATTGATGCGCTTTTCACCAATCAAAAAATGGAAAAGAAAAAATGTCATACAAAAGGTTGGAGTTTTTTCAGTAGGCATCAAATAATTAACCTTGGGTGTCTGTTTTGCATTTAATTTGGCATTTGGGACATTCCTAAGAAAATTAATTTGAGATTTTATAAGAAAAAGACGGAAGTAGGAGGACAGCTGTTGCATTCTATCGCAGATGCAGTGATTAACTTTAGTAGTGTTTTTATTCCCAATCGACCAATACTGATATCAATCCAATATCAGCACAAATCATGCATACTTTTGTGACTTAGTTTGTGGAGTGCAATGTTACAAGAGGCTTGATCAAGTGATATTACTCAAACCGAGAACAATAATCAATATATATGTATATGTAT
>QODF01000254.1:258658-307899 GCA_024372805.1 Oostethus manadensis | reverse complement strand
TATATATACTGTATGTATATATACTGTGTGTATATATACTGTATGTATATATACTGTGTGTATATATACTGTATATTTATATATATATATATATACTGTATATGTATGTATATGAGTATATATAAATGTATATATAGCAACAATAAACCCATCACACAACAGCTTAAAACTCAAAAGGTGTACCTGATAAATATCCAAACATGAAAATAATACATTTTGAAGTTTTCCCTATAATGCATTTTGTCTTAGCAAAGCATTTCATTGGAGGATAAG
Source organism: Oostethus manadensis (assembly GCA_024372805.1). NCBI lineage: Eukaryota > Metazoa > Chordata > Actinopteri > Syngnathiformes > Syngnathidae > Oostethus > Oostethus manadensis. The sequence continues at coordinate 307,626 of QODF01000254.1, read as the reverse complement.
CAGCATCAACAATAGTGGATGGCGCTGCAATGCAGACTCCTTTGCGGATTTCACTTATTGTGGGCTATTTTGGGAACCTATACCCCACGATAAACGAGAGAACGCTGTGTTGGCTTGATTTTATTAATATTAATATTGGATTGCGACACCCGTAGTTCACTTATAACAATATGGTGAGCATAAGCGTGAGTAGTTTGAGATGTTATTATAATGATGTTTGACCCTGAAGCAGAATATTGTTATTATTGATTATGTGTTACTTCCTATAACAAAAAATAGTTTATTAAATTCAAACAAATAGTACATTGACTGGAATGTATTGATTTCAACCTGAGAGCTACAACTTCAAGCTATATTGATCTCGGTGTATGAAATTCCATACGTAATTTTCATATGAAAAGCTCACTTTTCAGTACTTGTTTACAATGTAAAATGTTCACTTGTGCAAATAGTCGGCATAATTTCTGGTACTTTAATTGACCTGTTTTTATACCTCAAAGTGGTCCTCCACTTCAACTCTCTTTTGGGTTGACCGGCGAGCAAGTGATTAAGCAGAGGTTGTCTCCCTTTGAACACAACCCTAGGAACATATTAAGCATCATTTTCTTGTCAGATCTGAAGTGTCTGAGTTAATATCACTGGCAGGCACCTCGGCAGACACTAATGCTCTGCGTGGATGCAGACGTCACGCATGAATGTCTGAGATAATGGTGACATTTTTGAGTCTGCCGCTTGAGGAGCGTTTAGCCACGGAATGCAGGGTGGGCGTGGGGGCCGACTCAAACAATGGTTGGATTGCGTACAGGCAGTTCGAGTGGAGGGCTCACAATACTTACTACATTACTATGATGCGATATTTCATCAAATCGTTTTCGATACTGCCCTTAGTTTCCTCTCAGATAATGTTTGTCTCCGAGTAGATATAGAAGACCCTCGCTATCTGCTGCCATTAGTCTCCTCCTGGATAAAGTTTGTCTTTTTAGAGAAGCAAATAGAGTAGACGCTCTTCTCTTGCTGCTCTATTTTCTCACAGATGAAAATTTGTCTCCTTAGAGAAGTAAATATAAGAGACCTTAGCTTTCTTGTTGCCCATTTTCTCCTCATGGATAATGTTTGTGCACTGAGAGAAGTAAAAATAGGAGGCCGTCATTCTTTTGTCTTCTTAGAGAAGTAAATACAGTATAAAATATTCTCGTTATCTTACTACCCTTAGTCTCCTCTTGGATAAAGTTTGTCTTCTTAGAGAAGTAAATATAAGACAATCTACTCTCAGAGGATCATTTTTCTTTTGGAGAAGTAGTTTTAGAAGACCCACATTTCTTGCTGCCCTCAGTTTTAAATTATAAATTATGTAAATTATGTCTCCCTGGAGAAGTAAAAATAGCAGACCCTTGATATCTTGTTGCTATTAGTCTTCTCTCGGATAAAGTTTGTCTTCTGAGGGAAGTAAATATAGGAGACCGTCATTCTTTTGCTGCCCTCAGTCTCCTCTTGGGTAAAATGTGCCTCAGTGAAGTAATGTGTTAAGTGTGTAACTGCATATACTCTGTTGATATTTGATTTGGGTGTGTAAGATGCAGTATCATAAGAGATAAAGATGTACCATACAGCTATATTAATATTTTACATCACCCATGATGATTTACGTTTTTGTCTAGATGTTCTATGTACTTGCCCTAGTGACATTGCCTTCAGCATTTTAACACTCTCTGACGCCTGTTCTATAAAGTTGGGTCTGATCTGTTGCGGCTTTCCATCAGAATGCCTTTCAAAATGGAATAGCCGTGCTGTACCGCTGACATGTTGACCTTAGCAACTAACAGACAAACACAACAGCTGTTCTCATTTTGTTTTCAAGTAAACAATGGCTGCTGCCGTGTCATTATTTTTCAGCTTGAGAATGTCTGCACGCCTAGTCGGTCTGCGTATTGATCTGTGGGCAAGGGGCTGTGGCCTGATAACTAGGGGCCAGGGCTGCCCATGGGAAACTCTACGGACGAAGCCTGGGAATCCACGATGTGGCTAATGCCCTGCCACTTGTTCCATCACGCCCGCCTCCTCCCCATGCTTGATGTATTGTGTGGTCCCCCTGGTCGCCAGTTAACACTGACCCTTTCATTAGAGCCTTGTTTTGGAGAGGTTGCAGGCTGCTTGAAGGGGCAGCGGATGTCTTGCAGATGTCCTCTGTGAATAATCCACACTGGGGAAAATCCATACTTGTCATTGGCAGCCTCTGTCTTGTTTGTGTCCGTGTGCACTTGCTGTCCGGTACATGTTTGTGTGTGCTCTCTGTTCTTTTTGTCCTTGTTAATAATAACAGGGCTGAGGGCTCGCATTTCCCTCTCTGCAGGGCGGCCGTGTCATATCAGCAGTAAACAAGCTCCTTCCCTTCAGAAAGACAACTCTCCCAAGCCCTGGCCACTCGAGCAGAAACCTATCACACTCCAAACCCCAACCTTACCCTCAACCCACCCCTCTTCCTTTCACTTTCCCTTTTACTTCACTCTCTTTTTAATTTCTCTCTTGTCATCAGATGCATCTCCTCTGTTTGTCCTGTTTGTTGAAAGGGTTTTCGCCCTCGCCCTCACTGTTAAGGGGAGAGTGATGGCGGGGGGAAGGAGCAAGGTGGCGGAGCTTCTCCTGAAAAGAAAAATCCATATGTTTTCTCTTACTCCTCCTTTTAATAGCTGTCAGCCATACGGTGCTAATAACACGACCCACAGCGACATGTGCTACTGCATTCCCTTCCTGTTAAAGTACAGCGGAATTTCAAAAGTTGAACACATTCCCTGTTCTGAAGTTGTAATTTTAATACCAAATCATTTAGATAACCTTTCAGGATTGAACGGTCGACAGTTGCATTTATGTTTTTTTGGTAATCGTTTTAATCAATGTTAACCCTTGTGAAGTAGCTTTTTTTTTTTGATACTCTCCAAAAAGTCAAATCAAATCAGGTTAAAGAAGTTTGTTTTCTTTGCAGGTGGAGGAGAATGAAGAACTAAGAAAGGCTCATGATCGGCGACGCGAACGCCTGTGTGTGGTGCAGAAAAACTACAAGGCTGTTAAAGACCAGCTGAGGGAGACAGAGAAAGCAGATGACATGTGAGTATGAAGTTTTACATTTTACATAATATTGTGTATTTTATTTTAAATTAGTACTTTGTCCTAGACTGTGCTGATGTATACTCACAGTTGCTATAATGTTTATTGAACCAGTTTAATGCCGGCACACAGTTTTTTTTTTTTCCCCAGTACGCCACATTCAAATAGCACTGTCTTTTCAGACAGACATTTGATTTGACAATTTTCCACAATTTGGCTTGCTGCTTGTCATTAAGGGGTGATGGTGGGTCCTGCCGCCAAACCAGTTGAGAGCAACAGCTATAGAGAGCATCAGACTTGGATTCCGATGCCGTTTGTCCATTGCATTACTGCTGGTTCATCCCTAACTGTCTTTATTTGGGCGGTCCACTTCCCACTTTAGGAAACTGTGAAAACCATGCCGCATTGAACACGTTAGTCAGCGCAACAAGCGCTGACAACAATGGGGACATGTTTTCTGTTTTCATACATGCCACATATTTTTACTGTACGGTTCACTGCGCTCAGGTATGCACTTTATTGCATTTTGCCAGTTTCAGTTTTTTGTTTAGTCTTTGCGAATAGCAAAAAACATGGAATAATTTTGCACATTTCTTATGACACAAACCAAAAACATCTGCTGCTATAAAAGATTGGGTTGGTGTTTCCACCACACACCCACACGAATAAAAGTTCTTCAAGGTTGACAGGTCTGTGATCACCTTCTGTATTTACCCTTTGGCATGTATTGGGAGCAGTGTTATTCCAGAGGAGACTGAGTGTGATGAGAATATGTACCACTGCAGAAAAATGTAGACTGTATGCTGAAATTATTTTTCATCATATTTATTGTACCAGACAAGAAATAGTACCTGGTTTTCCCAATCAAAAAATATGAATATAGGGGGATGTGGAGAGAAGGCAGCACAAATTCCTACCTCTCTCTTTTGAAAAAAGAGACTTTAAGCCAAGTCAGTTTTGGTTTGCTTTGTGCCAAGTGTGTGTCATCTCTCCCAGCGTTCATTAGGATGTGAGAGCTGGAGGCTGGAGGTGTCTCCTACTCCCTCCTGCAGGGTGCAAGGTGCAGGGAGGAAGGGGAGAGGGCCACTTCCTGGTTTCGACCCGCTACCATCACCAGAAACCACAGGATTTCTTTTTAACACAGTGTCAAAATATCATTAGTATGAGGTCATTGTTCTTTCCGTCGCTTCCTACCGGTTGTACGTTCGCGTAGGCTATTTAAAAATGCATGTACGAGTGTGCACACGAGTGGCGGGCTGCCTAAACGGGGGGGATAAGTGTTGACCCCCGTCAGCTGTTTTCTCACTGGGTTAATTAAAGAAAACAGTGGTGCAACGCGAGCCCGTGAGAACGCGCGGCAAGCGAGAAAGTGCGTGCTCTGCGTTCGGCTCACGTCAGCTCAGCACGGCTCAATGCCGTGGGTCTCAAAGACGGTGAGAACAAAAGGGGGCAGGAAAATTCAGTGCTGCTTTTGCAACACATTTTTTTTTTATGCCATCAACGAAAGGGATGGCTGGAGTAGTGTGTGGGAAATCTTGACGTGTTGAAACTGCCACATCTTGAGCTGAAAATACAATGTGTCATTACAGAGTTGTTAAAAAATTAAAATTTAAATTCATGCTGAAGAAGTTATTAGTGCTCTCATGTACTTTTCCACTTAAGTCCAGTAGGTGGAACTAACACACATTTTAAAAACATAAGTGTAAGTGTGTACCTTGAATCTATAGTCAGAGGTATGTCTGCTTGTTTAAAGGAAGAGCCTTTTTAATTGGGCAAAAAGTAGCCAACACTGAACTTGCAGGGAGCTCGTGAAAGGGGGGTGCCACGCCGCCTGCCCCGCGGCGGCAACTTTTTTTTTTTTTTAGATAGCTCAAAGTACATGTTTAAAGTTAACATGGTTGTTGTTTATTATCATCCACTAGTAATAGTTAATAGTTGCTCTTTGTAAGTGTTCGTTTATTTTTACGGAGTTAAGGTTCCTTTTTAAATTAAGTGCAACTTTACTGTAAAGGAAAACTGCAGTTTTTAGAGTTTTGCCCATCATCCACAATTCTAATGTAAGACGTGACCACATGTTTTTCTCTTCTGTGCGTTCTAAAGAAATAAAAAGAAATAAAGGGTCAGCTCATTACTGCATGTAATGGGAAACACTACGGCCTATAAAAAAAAAATATCCAAAAAGTGCCAACAACGATCTATTTACTCGTTTGACGTGCATATTCATCAAGCTACAGCAACATAGTTATAAACATTGTTACGCGGATGTATTGACATCTTACCACACCGTTTACCTACTAGCGCCGCACTACCAAAAAGTGTTTATTTTATCTATAAAATCAGTGCACCCAGAAGGGAAGTTAGGGTAATGCTTAAAAGGCATTACATTAACTTACCTTACCTTAACTTAATCAGCAAAATACTGTAAGTATTACATGTCAGGAATGTGCCTGTTACTACATGGTCATGACATAACATCATAAAACCGTGTTGGAGGTGTTTTAATAGCTGTCGTTGTAGGTGGCAGATAGATGGATAGATAGATACTTTATTAATCTCCAGGAGAAATTCTCCATATGTGCATTAATAATGCTCCTCTTTTTTTTATCTGCTTTTATCTCTTTAGAATGCCCAGAAAAGAGAGAGACATACATGTTCATGTCTCACATAACGATTGTAGATAATGGGCAAAACTCTGTAAATAGTGTAATTTTTCTTGCGCAGATGTTAATTTTTTTCTTCTAGCACAAAAAGTCAGAAAAAGACGGCAAGTCTTAAAGTAGATACCTAGATAGATAGATACTTTATTAATCTCCAAGAGAAATTTATATACGTGAGAGAGTTCTACATACAAACCAACAGGTGCCTTCCAAACCACCTCTCCCTAAGCATGTCAGAGCTTTTCTTCCTGTCACTCACAACCACTAAGGATCTGGAGTGACCGACATACATTAAAAAGATGTCTTAAATGTTGTTAGCAAACAATACGGACCATGCAACTCATGTAACTTAGACAAATGTGTCATGAAAACATCTCGTTTGATATTTGGGACAGTGCAGTGGTTACTTACCCGGTCGACTGCAAAAAGGTAATTAAAACATCACAAATACTGGTGGCCAAAACATTTAGCACAGTACTGTAAACCGTGTAAAAACAAAATGTATGGTTAAGTTAATATCCATCCACTGTGTTGCTGAGTGACATCCTTCACTTCTATGTTTCTGAGCCCCGCCCACGGTAAAGGGGCCAGCCAATCACAAAGCAGGCAGCTAATTTGTGTGCTCATTAGCATCCAGGTAGTCCCAGAGAAACCGCCCTGGTATTCAACATTACTGACATATTTCCACAAAACGGCATGATGGACAGTTGGGAACTTTCTGTTTATATCAGAGATGGGAAGAAAGTTTTTTAATCATACTGGGTGTGATGGGGGGCAGGTGTGAGCAAATAAAATTAAAGGTTATTAAAGCATCCGTACTCTGATCAAAGTTGCGCCCATAAACAGATTCCCCCTGAATCAGAGCAATTAGCCACAGCGGCGTGGAAAAGTTCTCTCTCCGTTTCCCCCTGCTTAATAATGGAAACTAGGATGCCGTAGGGGAGGAAGCACTGAGGCCTGAAGACGATAGCTCTCTCATGACTCCATGTTCTGCAGCTTTTAGGAGCACTCTAAACAAATTAAAATGTATAAAGCTTTACTGTGACTTAATAAAGCATCATACAGGTTTCTGAAGGCATGTAGCTAATACGTTACCTAAATCTCATGCCGAGGGAAAAGAAACGGTGCACAGTGTGTAAAATCTGTTGCACTTCTTACACCAACTGTTGAGGTAGTTGAGGCGGAATTCACTGTGACTAGCGAGATTGTTTAAGTGCGCGCGCACACACACACACACGCACACACACACACACAAACACTGAGGTTCAAGGGCTCCAAATACTTCACAGGGGCATTAGCAGTATTAAATGAAAACATTTGCCATTCCTCAGTAGGCTCTCAGGAAACAAGGGTTATATTGTATTAGTGTGGAGTGGCAGCGTTTTCATAGCCATTAATGGCTGTGTTGATGTCGCCCTCCGCCAATACAAAGGAAGCTCAAAAGTCAAAGCAGGAGAGGACTTTGTTTGAATTTCAAAATAATATAAATGCAGATGTCCACCATCTCCTGGTGTAAAATAGTAACTACATGTGGGACATCATTTTTGTAGAAATGGCTTAAATTCAGCAATGTTGCTTGTCGCAATTTAGCGACTTTGGTGCTTAAAGGCTTAAAATTGGCAAAGAGTACCTTTGGAACACAGGAAGTGAACAAATGTATTGTCATTCAGGCTCCGGACTAACTTATTTGCTAGGAGCACAGTGGCCCCTACCTTAATTTTTTAAAAGTTTCCACTGCATTACTTATATTATTAACACCAATACATCCTCCTTTCACACACATCAGCCCGCCTTTTTCTTCTTTGGTGTTTGTCTCCTTTTTTCCTCTTAAGCTGTTAATGTGGGTTGACAAACTACCTTATGTGCGCGTTAACCGTCAACTACCTGGCTGAAGTGTGCAGCAGAAGTTTGCCAGAAACAAAAAATATTCAATAGCAGCAATGCCGTGCTGCGAGAGACCTTGCTTATGCAGCTCAACATTTCGCCCGCATTTTGTGGAAATTTGAACCTTTCGTGGAATGCCGTTTAATAAGACTAGATGAGCAAAATGCCTGGAGTTAATCATTTGATGCTAACTGAACTGGGCATTCCAGTGACCTGTGTGAGCTACACAAATGGCCAAGTCTGTGCAATTTCTGAGGTTTTGTTCCCCCAATTTTCCTAAGTGGGATGCTCTGATTTAGACTTTTTGCTGTCGACTTTCTCCGCTTGTATCTTATTAATCTGGCAGAAATGAGAAAGGCAAGTGTTTTTGGTTGTTGAATTGGGCGTGAGAGCAGAAAAAAGTTGTCTTTATCAGCTACCAGTTCAATCTGTGTTTACCCAAAAAGCCATTTTAGCTTGCAAATGAAAGACAAATTGAACATGAATGCCTGAGGCAATGACAAAAGATTTGGGTTTTGTAGAGATGCGCTGTGTAGTTTGAAGGAGGAGCCAACTACTGAAGACAAAAAGCTAAGTCCCATTAAGTATTCATAAGTGAGATGGAAACATTTGCAGGCCATTGTTTGAGTGCGTATGCTTGTGCCCTGTTATTTACATTTGCAAGGCGCACAGGGAGTGTTCCCACTCCCTCGGCCACACAAAGCAGCGCCCTGGGCTTTAACAAACATGCATATGAGAGTACCACGTAATTGGCCACAAAAATATAAAAATCAAGGCCTTCTCATTTGAATAGCGTTATGCCTGGGCCCCTGTAACGAAAACAGAGTGTGGTTAAGGGCCTCGTTACCTTGTGTGAATGGACCGGAGGCGGCAAGGTAATGCACAGGAGTAGTCATTATTCCTATAGACAGTGTTTCTCAAATAGTGGGGCCGGTGGAGGGTGAACTGTCAAGGGGGGCATAAAGGCAGGGAGTACTTTAAATGTTTGTGCAGACCTTCCAACATGTACATATTTATTGTACTCAACATGGAATTTGACTATTGAATGTGCCTGTATTCTTCAAAGCTCTCCATTTTGTTTCATTGTTCTGGTTCAAGTTCAGTCTATGGAGTACAGATAAATACCTTCAATCGGTTTCTCATTAGTATTTCAATGGGGGGTTGGATTTCTGTCCCCAAGGGGAGGCATAACAGAAGATAACTAAGAACGACTGATAGGGGATAATACTTGCTTTTCGTATGTACACTACCGTACGTAGTTAGAACACCCCAAATTTTTCCAGGTATTTATTGAAATTCAAGTCATTCAAGTCCAATTAAAAAAACATTAAAAGTTGAGATACACTTTATACTTGCTTGCCTTTTGCAACATTCAATAACCATTAAAAAAATCACCATTAAAAATTCGTTTGTAAATGATTAAAATATTTGTTCAAGTTAACGTTTTTAAACTAATTTGTCATGATTTGCCACGGTATGAATATTGCCAGTTTTTCTCTTAACAGAAAGATAAATGACAAGACACACATGTATACTGTATTTGTATTATGCCTGTAAATTGATTAAAATATTTAATCACTGTTAATCACAGTTGTCCATATTAAACTCATGATTCACCACAATTCAATACAGATAGTTTTTATTGACAATAAGTAGGGTCGTAAATCTCTTTGTGGTAAACGATTCGATACACATATAAATACACTGGTTACAATACTATATTACTGTATGTATACAGTACTTTATTTACGTTTTTCCTTTCACCTCATATTTGGTCACAAATGCTGGTACTATGTGGCAATGCATAAAGATAAGATTTGATTACCCCACAGAGTGCTAATGTGCATATTTGTGCGTCGCACCCTTTTGGGAAACTCCAGGTTTGTATTGGTGGATGGTGGGTTTGTATTCATTTGCTGCTTTTAATTCAATGTTGTTCCTGTCATAGTTTTACGCAGTACATAAATAAGCTAATTAGATTGCTATACTGTACGTATGTTTTGCTGATGTGTTGAAAAACATTATTCCCTGGTCTCATTGACACAGGCCCCCAAATAGCTGTTGTCGGCAATTGGCAGCTAACACAGCCATGTGGCCAAAGTCTTCTCTCTCCTGTCCCAACATTGTGGAATCTCTTTACCCACAGTTATCCCACCTCTGCTTCGATTCTGATAGTAACTTACAATGTGGAAAACTATCAGGTCTACTTGTCCACTCCATTAAGCTACATTAAAAACATGTTGGCCATACAAGCAGTGTAAATGAGCTATGTTTTCCACTGTGCTGGGAAGACATTCTGCAAGATTTTGGACTGTGTGGGGAAACTTTTATTAACTTTTATTATCATTCAGGATGCATTTTGTGAGGCAACGCACAAGTGTTTTTTGACTTTAATGGGATTACGGTTTGATAAACACCCAGAACTTTTGATTCGTGGAGAATGAAGGCCTCAATGAGTGCAGCGTTTAATTGATGGTAAAAATGTGATAGCCAAAGAACTAGAAATGGAGATCGCCAGCTCAGTTCAATCTAATGTGAGCAGTGAAATTACTGCACTTAGCTAAACATAATATAGGAATGTTTGGCTAGAAAATGATTGCTGAAAAAGTACATAGGTCTTACGTTCAGGGTTAGCTCTTAGGGTGAGTCCAGCCACCCTACGGAGGAAACTCATTTCGCGGCTTGTATCCGCGATCTGCAGATGCTGCGCAAATCCGTCTGTCGACTCACGCCTCAAACTTCCATCACTCCTGAACAAGACCCCAATTTACTTGAACTCCTCCACCTGTGGCAAGACCTCACTCCCAAACCGGAGGGTGCAATCCACCCATTTCCAACTGAAAACCATGGCCTCAGATTTGGAGTTGCTTAGTCTCATCTCAGAATCTTTACACTACCCCAGTAAATGCTGAAGGTCACAGTCTGATGAGGCCATTAGGACCACATTGTCTGCAAATAGTAGAGACGAGATCTTAAGGCCACCAAACTGGACTCCCTGGACGCCTTGGCTGCGCCTAGAAACTCTGTCTATGAATGTTATAAGAGAATAGGTTTTTTTTCCTTTGTTGACTGGAAAGGATGTACAAGGTAAGAGCTCTGCTGAGGATACTATAAACTATTTTTGTACTTTTCTGAACACATTTCATGAACACGGGATTCATGACTCCGTCAACCATAACTTGGATTGGCGAGAGGTACAGATTTCTTGAAATAAATGAGTTACTGTATATAAATATAGTCTACACACCCCTGTTCGTATTCCAGGTTTTTGTGATGTTAAAAAAATGACACCAAGGCAAATAATTTCACAACTTTTTCTACCTTTAATTTTACCTATAACTTGTACAATTCAAATAAAAAAACTAACTGAAATCTTTCAGGGAGGTGAATTAAAAATAAACAACTGAGATAATATGGTTGCATAAGTTTGCACACCCTTTTATAACTGGGGATGTGGCTGTGCCCAAATTTAAGCAATTACATTCAAACTCATGTTAAACTTGGCTCAGCACACACCTGACGCCAATTAAAGTGCCTCTGATCAACCTCAAATAAAGTTCATCTGTTGTGGTAGGTTTTTCCTGATATTTTTGTAGCCACATCTTCCAGCACAAGTCATGGTCCACAGAGAGCTTCCAACGCATCAGAGGGATCTCATTATTCAAATATATCAGTCAAGTGAAGGCTACAAAAGAATTACCAAAATATACCATGGAACACAGTGAAGACCATCATCAAGTGGAGAAAATATGGCACAACAGTGACATTACCAAGAACAGGACATCCGTCCAAAATTGATAAGACAAGAAGAAAACTAGTCAGGGAGCCAAGTATTAGTCTAGTCTGGCAAGTACTGGCTGTGTAGTACATGTGACTACATTCTCCCGTCTTCTTCATGTCTGGGCTATGGGGTAGGGTGGCAAGACGGAAGCCTTATCTTACAAAGAAAAATATCAAAACCTGACATTGAAGACATCTGAAATCTCCCAAACGCATGTGGGAAAATGTGTTATGGTCTGATGAAATCAAGGTTGAACTTTTTGGACAGAATTCCAAACTATATGCAAAAACAACAGTGCACATCACCTAAATAACACCATACCTACAGTGAAGCATGGTGGTGGCAGCATCATGGGGATGCAGGCGAATCTCTGCCAGAGATGAGCATTGAAGACTCGGTGAATTTTCCCACCACACCCTCACTACACGTTCGGGTCTCCCAGGTCTGCCCAGCATTCTGCCCCGCCATCTAATCCCACTCATCACTACGTGGTGATCAGTCGTCAGAACCCTTTACCCAGGCCGAAGGTGTAGTGAAATGTGCCTCTCGTTCACCGGGGATGACTCAACATTGAGGCACCAAGCCAGGTGGCTATTAATACGACCACACAAGCTTGCCGCCTCTCCCATGCAGCAACTCCAGAGTAGAACAATGTCCAGTATCTCTTGAGGAATTTGGTTCCAAAGCCCAAACTGTGAGTTGAGTCTGACTATATGTAGTTAGAATGTCTCAACCTCCCGCACAAGCTCGGACTCCTTCCCCACCAGCAATGGGGTTTCGGTATGAGAAATACCTAGATTTGTGGGGTATTAAGGAGTCTAGAACATTACTTGCATTGTTTAATTAAGAGGTGTGTCTTTATACTCTTGTCGATGTTTCGGGTGCATGTTCAGGCCACGTGGAAGGATACCTCGCGCAGAGCCATGGCAGCTCAGACAAGAGGACAGCGATGCCGTGTGGAACGAGCTAGCCTACTTCAAAAATCTCACCAGGAAGCTCACTGTCGAAAAGTAAGTCACATTTTGAGTACTTAAACTGCACTACACTACTATTTGTCTTTATGAAGATACCAACACACCCCCCCATTTTAGTTTTGATCTCCCAACTTCAACGCATCCCCTCTGCCAGCCACATCATTACCCAACAATGGTGGTCAAAGGACGATTATTGGACTCCTTGTTTGTTTGGAACAAATACAAATCAAAACATGAGTGCAGGTAATACAGATCATGTTGTAAGGGTAATTTTACATCAGTGTTTTGTATTTGCAGGTCTGTGAAAACAGGGATTGTTCAGTTTTAGGGCGTACTCGCACTAGACCATTAGTACTGTGCTGGATTTGGGCACGATTCCCCCTCCTTCTCTTACCATCCGCTGACCTGTACTCACACTGAACATTTGTTCTTTGGCCTGTTTGCTTGTCCAATCACTTTTATGTTGGTGTATTACTGCAGATTCCCTGACCCCTGTCTTTGTGTACAATGTGGGATCCTTCCACTGATTTATTACAGTGATTGCATTCATTAAATATGTAGGGGGGGTGATTGAGCATGCTGTGGTTTTGTCTTTTGGATTATTTTATTTTGATTGTTAAATGTGTCAGTTATTATTAATTAACTGAGGAATGATTTTATCATATCATTCTTTGACTCGGCTTTACAGTAATCCCTTGATTATAGGGATGTCTTGATCCACATTTATTGGCATCTGATCCGATTTTTCTTTACCTTCTTGCCAGTCTGATCCGGTACCAATCCTTTTTTTCTTACAAACATGAATTTATGGACTTGAATATGGTTATTAAAATAACTCTTCAAAGCTTTACAATAATCCAGTCCATTGCTGAATGTACTTTACTTTTACACAGTATGACGAACAATATAACATAAAATTGAAAAAAAAATGGGCGCGCAAAATACTTCAGAGACAGGTATAGTGGGTTGTGAGCTGCAGTTTAGTGTATAGACTATAGAGGGCAATGGTGTTCAGCATGCTGATTAGAGCAAGCATTTAAAGTAAAAAAAAAAATGAGTGCTTTATGTTCACATGCAAATAAATGGCCAACTGAAAATATAGCCATACTAATGTTGAATTATTTAGTCACCATTAGAATACTTTTAGGGTATGATTAGGCATTTGACATGGTTATAGATCTTCCCCGTGCGAGATCCCAGCACCATGACAGGGGAATCCGGGCACAGTGTGTGAGTCCAGAAGTCAACCGCTGTAGCTACTGAGCCAAATATCCAGCGTCCAACATGAAACTAACATCCCCATGGTGAACGCTCAGTAACACGCAACAGTGGTGTTGCGTGTTGTTATCCGGGTGGCAGAATCGAGTGGCAACTAGCTTTGAGACACATTTACTGCACCTACTTACAGCATAGAAAACCTATAACTGTAGGACTTTCAAAATATATTAGCATTATTAGAGCCCTCTTGACATGAAAAAAAATCCACCCCATAGTAACTTTTCGTAAAACCTTCCCTTTAATTACTACAACTCTAATGCTACTACTGTAATGCCGCTGTTTTTGGTTACGGAGACATTACACACTTCAATTGCTTCATTAACTTAATTATTTAAGCAAACAATATTCTGTATATGGAGTGAACATTCACACAGGAGATGCTGTTGGCCACAACTCGCACCAGTCACTTTCAATTTCCACACGCCTATGTCTCAGCTAAACACAGTCAACTCCAGATAGCTGACATCATACACATCTTTTACCAGGGCACACTTCTTAAAGGTGTACACAAGTCATAGCTTTTGAACTACATACCAAGTCCTCTCAATGACTTATGTCTGTACTTTTGTTGGTACAACAGTTTCTATGCGCAAAGTGCTTAATCTAGGCAAATAGGTAAATTATAGGTGTCTAGCACTTGCCTGCCCTCTTGCCCATTAGAAACTTCATTTGTGCATAGCATCAACGTGTGCACACAAACACAATGTACCACACACAATCAACAAATAGTCAACAATCAACCAACCAAAGGAAAAAAAAATGGTTTGTTTCACTGGTCTTTGGGCAAATATTTGTAAAACAAAGTGTGCTCCCTTAGTTTATCTTGTCTCCTTTTCCTCTGGTGTAGTGCCGCCATTGTCTTGTTTGATCTAGAGAAGCCCTTGTAAGCAGCACTACCGGTGACCCTCGGTGACGCTCCACAGTAAAGCTTGGCCTCCAGCCATTGCCTTCTCTTCTCTTGCGTCTCCCCCAGCCTTCACCTTTCCTCACCTCCTCTATACTGCTCCTCCACTGCGCTTTCTTTCCTCTTCACTTTTTTCTTCTACTCGCCTTCCCAGTTGCCTCCCTCCGGCCCTGTGTGATGCCGCAGTATAGGTTACGGCCAGAAAATGTGGTCGTCCACAACCCCCCACACCCCCATCCTCAATGCTTCCCCTCTGTTCACCCCCTGCCCTGTCCTCCTAATCCCAGCTGAGCTCATTACGATATAGCCCTGCTGCCTTTTGCCAAACCTTAGCTGTCTGAGCTAATTACAGAGTAGTAGCCCTAGTGCCGCTGAATAAGCCTGTTAAGACATGTCCGTCCACCAGCCTGCCTGCCTTCTTGCCTGCCCAGCTCCGTCTAGAACTGAGCAGTGCACTGGACATCCTTGGTGAGATGATAAATTAATTAATTAATCACAATTATGTGCCCTACAATTGACTAGCGTCCAGTCCAGGGTGTACCCCGCCTCTTGCCCGAAGTCATCTGGGATAGACTCCAGCATGTCCGTGCGACCCTAAAAAAGATAAGCGACATAGAAAATGGATGGATCATTACTCACTCAATAAATGAAAATTAACTTGATCATTTTGCCAACCTCAATATATTGCCATGTGCATGCGTGTTTGTTTTCTTCAACTCTTTTCTCCAAACAGGCAGGAAGAAAGTTAATTCTGCGCATTGGTTTCAGCACCATGGCTCGTTTCTTCCACTAGACCAACGGCATGAACGGAGTGAGCTTTTGTCAATACAATCTCTTTATATAACATAACATTTGTATAACATAGTAGAAATTAATTGATTGCAGTATATTGTCATACTTAAATAATTTTTCATTGTACTTTTAAAAAAAAGTAATGTTAAAATCTTGTCTCGTCCTTGTACACTCAACACATGTATTGAGTGTCTTGTGACTTTCTTTGAATGGGTTCTTTCAATGGCTTGTATTTGTATTTTAGTTAATTTAACCAGACGGAACGCACCGTGTGCCTCAAACCCCGTCTACTATCATGCCAAGCGCCATTTCTTTTTTCCATTTACCCTGTAAGCGGATGGGAGCCACGACACTCAGCCCGACTACCCAACCCTCGAAAGCCCACCTACACACGGATCCGACTGGACCGCAAACCACACCAATAAGTACCCCGCGCTTCTTTTACCTCGCTGGGCATGCATCACTTCGATTTTATTCGGAGAGAGAAATAACCTATACACGTCAAATAATGTCACTCTGAGCAACTTAAAAAACTGTTTAGGAAGTGAACAGCGAGCTAGGACGAATGTCCGTGCTTACCTAGCCAGGCACAAAAGAAAAAACCTCAATGGCAACGCTGCGTTAACTTTTACTCATTGAAAAAAGTTTCTCTTCTTCACATCAAGACCAGTCGATGTCACACCCATGATAGCCTTATAGCCCACTGTGATTGGTCAATTCGTCAGCCCCACACACAACACTGTGCCTTTCATATTGTAGGGTTGCTGTGAGCACTTCCTGCTTCCCAGTGTCCTTTGCGGGATTGTCTTACAAATGTGTATTTATGACACTTTGAGTGAGACGGTCATGTTGAGTATTGACATCCTGCAATTCCACTGCTGCAAAAAACAAATGAGAACTTTAATTTTACTCTTCTCATAGATAAATACTTGCCTTTTTGTCCACTTCCTTGTGAGTGCCGCATTACATATAACATTACATTTTCATACAAAGATGGGGGCCACAAAATGTCGGCCGTAAGTTTGAGACCCCTGCTTTACAGAAAAGAAGGGTAACCTCGCTTCATAAAATCATCCCATAAACTAAAAAATCATTCTGAAATCATTACATAAAATAGCATACATTATTCCATAAAACAAGAAACTTTAAAATGAAGAATGCAGATAAAATACTTTAATTTGTCAAATGCACTCTTAAATGGAAGTGTTTTCAGCTTCAATTTCAACATTGCCAAAGTTGACGATTGTCGCACATCTTCTGGAAGACTTTTCCAGATTTTGGCAACATAAAATTAAAACACAGTTGTGCAGTTTACAGGAGACCAAACCCTGACCTTCACAGAGCTCAAGATGGTTCATGTAGCTCTAAAAGTCACATGTACTGTACTTTGGTGCAAAGCCATGAAAACACTTGCACACAAGCAAAGCTGTTTTAAAGTCTGTTCTTTGAGCGACAAGAAGCCAGTGCAAAAACCTGAGTATTGGACCAATATGGTCATTTTTTCTGGTTCTAGTCAGGACTCTAGCAGCAGCATTCTGGATGCACTGCAGCTGTTTTACAGCTTTGTTTAAAGAGCTCGGTGGGAAAGCCTTACAGTAGTTTAGCCTGGTGGAGACAAAGGCATTAATTAGTCTCAGACAGTATTGCCCTGACTTTGGCTATGTTCAGCTGTTGATGTTATTAATTTAATGTGGCTGCTAAAGTTCAGGTCTGAGTCCATTACGACCTCTAGATTTCGGTTTTATCTGAGTCTAGCTGGAGAAAGTTGTTTCGCATCCACACACTGATCTGTTTGATGCTAAGAAAAAATAAATTTTCAGGACCTTGTTCACCTTCCGTCAGTGACACTTAGGCTATGTTCACACTGCAGGTCAACTCAAATTTTTTTGCTCATATGCAACCTGTATCGGATTTTTCAAGTCCGTGTGAACAGCACAATTCAGATTTTTTCAAATGCGACACAGGTCTCATTCGTATGTAGATATGAATCGGATATGTATGCGACTGCACTGTGAACGCTCATGTGGCATACAGTATATCCGACATATACGTCACAGAAAGACCTGTTTTACAGAGACTTTAAAGGTAGGCAGTCATGGAAAGGCGTAGTTTAAGACTTGGATAAATGTACGTATTGCACACCTTGTGCTTTTGGGCACTCCAGTGATGTTGCAGCTCTGAAATATGGCAAAACTGGTGGCAAGTGGCATCTTGGCAGCTGCACGCTTGACTTTTCTCAGTTCATCGGCAGTTATTTTGCAGCTTGGTTTTTCCACACGCTTTTTGCGACCCTGTTGACTATTTTGAATGAAACGCTTGATTGTTCGATGATCACGCTTCAGAAGCTTGATAATTTTAAGAGTGCTGCATCCCTCTGCAAGATATCTCACTATTTTTGACTTTTCTGAGCCTGTCAAGTCCTTCTTTTGACCCATTTTGCCAAAGGAAAGGAAGTTACCTAATAATTATGCACACCTGATATAGGGTGTTGATGTCATTAGACCACACACAGAAATGCACATCACCTAATATGCTTAATTGGTAGTAGGCTTTCCGGCTTCTAGAGCTTGGAGTAAAACAACATCCATAAAGAGGATGATGTGGTCAAAATACTCATTTGCCTAATAATTCTGCACTTCCTGTAACTTATAACTCTTTTTGAAATTCATTTTTCTGGATTATTTTTGTCATTGTTGTCTCTTAGTGTTAAAATAAACCTACCATTGAAATTATAGACTGATCATTTCTTTGTTAGTGGGCAAACTTACAAAAGCTGGGGTTCAAATAGTTTTTTCCCCTCACTGTATATGAGTTAATAAGAGGCTCTATTTAACCACAAAGCGGCACTAATTTGGTAATATTTTTTGGAAAACAGTTATGGAGTGAAGCTGCAAAGTTTGAAGCATGAAGTAGCTAGGGGTTACTGTGCAGCCAGTATTTTAGGACAGTTTGAACCTAGAGAAAATGAATTCACCAAACATTATTTCCAATGGCAAACAGTGTTTTGAAATGAGAAAGTACACCAATGTCCCACACCTGCAAAGTCAAACTGAGCAGATGTACTCTGCTTTTACTCTCTTATGGCCATCCCTGTTGCGAGCAGCAAAATTTAATGTAAGCTTAGATGCAAAGTGCCAAACTGACAGGGAAACTAGTCACAGCTTGCTGTTGGGTTGCCCGTGTTGATGATGATAACGCTTGTGAAGGTTATGCTATGTAAGCACGGGAGCAATAATCTTACTAATAGCTAATTAACTCCTGGTAGCCTGAAAATTTAGAGCAAAATAAAGAGGGGTTTTAAAAAGTTTAAATGCCAGTGGCGTTAATCAGTACGTTCAGCTCTTCAGCACAGACTTCCACAAACAACACTTTGTAAAGCGCCGTCCAGAGGGCCAAAATGACCCTTTGTCTCTACGAGTGCATCTGCGCAGTGGGTCCCACAGTGCAAAGATAAGGTCAACTCGTCCTGGAAGATTCACACTTTAATTCAAGGTTGAGTGAGAAGATGACCGTCATAATGTGGATTAAAGTGTGGATAGTGAGATGATTGAAAATAAAGGTATTTTCACTGCGCCTTCCATCAGGGCATGCCACATTCAGATGACTACAGCAGATGTCAAACAATAAAACAAAACTGTTTACTTTCAACACAACAGCCTATCTACGCAGTGATGTGCATTGAGGTTCACGGCTGGTGTGGTGAGGCACTATAACTCCCTTGGAGTTTTGTTTATGTCAATGCTGGTTTCTCAAGTGAGCTAGGAGAAGAGACTAATCCACTTTTGTTAAAAACAAAATTGAAATTTTTTTGATATACATCTGAGTCCCATATATTTATTTTTGAAAACCATTTGTATTCTTACCTTTCATTTGTATATTAACTACATGCATCCTCCTTTTCCAGCGTATGAACATGCATTGGCGTTCTGCGCCCTGATTGGTTCAGGGAGAACCACGTGTTGTGTCTGCATACTGATTGGCTATGGGACTGTAGACCATTATCAGTCTCCTCCGTGCCTTCCAGTGCGGTACAAAATGCCTTCAATTTGCAATCCTACTTAATAATAACACAAAGATTTTCCTAAAATAAATAAGCATTTCTTTGCATGTTTGTCACACTTAAATGTTTCAGATCACCAAACAAATTTAAATATTAGTTAGTGACAACACAACTGAACACAAAATGCAGTTTTTAAATTAAAGTCTTTATTATTACGGGAGAAAACAAATCCATAGCTACCTGGCCATGTGGAAAAACTGATTGCCCCTTAAAACTAATAACTTGTTGGATCACCTATAGCAGCAACAATTGCAATTAAGCGTTTGTGATAACTTGCAGTGAGTCTCTTACGCCACTATGGAGGGATTTTGGCCCAGTCACCTTTGCAGAATTGTTGTAATTCAACCACATTGGAGGTTTTCCAGCATTAACCACCTTTTTGAAGGTCATGCTACTGGATCTCCAAAGGATTCCGTTCAGGAATGTGACTAGGCTACTCCAAAATCTTCATTTTGTTTTTCTTCAGCCTTCGAGAGGTGGACTTTCTGGTGTGTTTTGGGTCATTGTTCTGCTGCAGCTTTCAGCTTAAGGTCTCCAACAGACGGCTGCACATTGTCCTTCAGGATGTTTTGATAGACAGCATAAATTATGTTTTCTTTAATCACAGCAAGTCTTCCAGGTGCTAAAGCATCAAAAAAGTCCAAGACCATCACACCACCACCACCATATTTTACTGTTGGTATGATGTTCTTTTTCTGAAATGCCCGATGTAATGGGACACACACCTTGTTCAGCAGTGGTTTTCATCTTGGAATTCTGCCATGATATCTATTTTTGCCATAAACACCGACCTTAACTCAGGCAAGTGAGTCCTGCAGTTTTTTGGATGTTGTTGTGGGGTCTTGTGTGACCCATTGTATGATTTGTTGCTGCACTCATGGGTAATTTTTTTGTTAATTTTTTAGGGGGATTTATCATTTTTCCATGTTTTCACCATTTGTGGATAATGGCGCTTACTGTGGTTTGCTGGAATCCCAAAGCTTTAGAAATATCTTTATAAGTTTTCCAGAGTTTAACTGTGTTTTAAAAGGACGGGACAATCACTTTTTCCACAAAGGACTACTGTATGTGGGTTTTAATTTTTTCTCCTTTAATTAATAAAAAGTTTCATGTAAAACTGCATTTTGTGTTCATTTTTGTTGTCAGTGACTAATATTTGTATTTGTTTGATGATCTGAAACATTCATATGTGACAAAAATGCAAAAAAAAAACCAAAAAAAAAACCAAGAAATCTGGAAGGGGGCAAACAGTTTTTCACACTGTGAACAAATCTCTTTTTCTCTTTAAGTTTAGTGGGTTTGGCTTAAACACCGGTGATCTTATACACCGGAAATTATAGTACATGCCATGCAGGGTGGGCCAGAAAACATGCAGTGGGATCCTATTTATCTTCCTCATTATGCGCTTTTCTCCACTCAGTGTCCGCTTGTTAATTGTTGTAAAAGGTTCATTGGTAAAAAGAGGCTGAGATTATTTAGGCCTCCTAAGTAGAAGTAAACACATGCAGCGTGCCCTCAGACTTAAGATGCTACACTGAGACAACATCAAAGCATAAATTAGCCAGCATTTACTGTTTGGGGGGAGTGAAAAAGCCTTTGAGATCATTTGCAGCAGCACTCTCGTAGAGAGTGACCATTACGGACATGCCCCCTCCCCAGGAGCGACATTGACTCTAATTAAGCTTAATAAAGTTTACCACCATGTTACTCATCTTCCTCTTCGTTTCATCTTTATTGGCTAAAAGGTAATACATGTGATGTGTGTCTTTGACTCCCCCACCCTTGCCAACTACGGAGGAGGGACATTTTTGCTCACCAAACCACATGTTTTATGAATGTTTTTAGGTCGTCTCCTTCATTAATTATTTGGGAAAATATTTTTGGAGGGGAACTTCTCCTTTGCATTTTGTAATTATAATGCATGTTTCAGTGTTGCCTTGCGGTCTTCTCTCAAAGAAGAAATAAATTCAAACATAAATAATGCACTTACAAAATAAAAATGTTGCACTGTGCATATTTGGACAAATGCAGGTATCATCAACAAGCATGCATTCCCTATCAGTGGTCTACACTTTTTCACACATGCCTGTTTTTAATGTATTTAATTATTCATATATTGTTACTCTCTCTCTATTTACATTTTTACAAATATTTTTGTTTTTATTATATTTTCCCTTTTTTTACCCCTCTTATTTCATGAGCACATACACCGTCTATTTATTGCTACACATGCTCTCGTTTTGCATGTTAAATGCAGGAAGTGAAGAAACGATGCAGTAATTGCTGTGTCATTAATGGGGAGAAGCGTATGCTGCTTGCTATTCCTTTTCTGACATGTTGAATTGTGCAAGTTGCAACTTGTTAAGCATGTCCAAAACAAATGAAACCATTACCATTTTCAGATTTGTTGCGTCCTCTTACATTAGGCTTAGTTTAAGTGCTACAGCAAGCTATGACCCCCCTGCCCCCTACCTTTTACTTTATGCACTTGAGACCCTCTATGAACAAGGAACCCTCTAGCTTGAGTTTGAGTACAGAGGCAGCCCTCAAAACAAGATTCTTTCTCCCACAATTGAAACGCCAGTGGTATTTTTCCACTTTCTTCCTTGTATATTTTTATGTTACAAACTAGTCGTCTTCCTATAGTGCAAGCACAATGGCTGCAGATGATGCGGCTGTGCTTTTGTAAGCCCTTGTGGATGGAGGAGACCTGGCGGTTGTGTGCTCTAAAGCTGAGCTAGGTGTAGCATCGGTAGAGTGGAGATCAAATGACATAAAGAGAGAAATGCTGTGGGCAAAAGTTCTAACGCGCTACAGGAGAGAAATTGTTTTCAAAAATGGGGCCAAAGAGAGCAGCTTGAAACACAAGAGAGATACTACCATTGTGAAGTGCATCAGCAAACATGCACTGTGTTGCCTTTAGATATCTGACCTTGCTTAAAATCTCTTACAGCCTTGTAGTTTCAAGAATTAGACATAGGAGTTTCTATTTACTAATTTACCGATCGGTTAAAAGTACCGTATTGACTGGAATATAAGACTGAAGAATATAAGCATATATTTTTTTACCTCTATAAAAAAAGGCAGGCTGTCTTATAGAATTTTTCAGTATATACCCAAACCAACAGGCGGTGCCAAATGACTTCACAAATGACCCAAGCAAGTCATAGCTTTTCTTCCTATCACTCACACACATTTTACTGTATATTCCAGGTGTGCCTTACAGTCATCAATGGTAATTATTCCTTCAGGGTTGAAAATGGCCAGTCCCTTTAGAGAAGGTTGGAACATATGCTAATGAGTCACAGCCAAAACAGCGATGACAGACCTCTGGGCTGTTGTTGTGTTTCCAGCATCAGTCTACATTAGTACCAACACTACTAATGTGTCTGATATAACTGCATTACTTGGCAGTGTGTCCGAGCCGATGTCGATATCAGATATTGCTACAATGTCAGCAACGAGTGATTATTGGGTTATATCGGCCTGCATTTAAAATCTCAGTTATCAGCACTCAGATACATGCAGTCCATTCTATACGTCGTCCCACTCCACATTGCTGTTTGAACATTACTTCCTCACCCTATGAACAGTTTTTCAAAAATGTATTAATAAATGATCTCTGTTTTGTGGTTTTATATGGCTCATTATTAGTAAAAATATTGCATATTTAATCAAACTACATATTTGTGGCCTGGCGATGATAAAACTACCATCAATGCATCTTTTTTGTGATCAAATGTTTGTAAATTTTTAATGCATAATTTTTTCTATGTATTATTTCTTTTTAGGTACTCTGTACTACTAAAACAAAGCTTACTTGTAATGATCCAAAAATAAAATAAACATGAAACAGATGAATTTACTTCCATTATATTTTAATAGTTGGAAGATTACATCCACCAACATATTTGCCATTGCCCAGAACCAGCAGGAAAAGTGAAGTGCGTGTATGAAATTGACACAAACATAGCATATTCTGAATAATCAACATTAATAGTCTGCCATTATTCACAAATAAATAATAGACTTCTGAATTCAAACAAAAAACCTAATCATAGAATTTACAACAAAAATAATATTTTTTAGTATAGCAAAGTCAAAAGCAGTTTTCATACAAAATATAGACTTGTGTTCCACAGCCCTCATGCAAGAATGATGCTTGCATACCAGTAATATTATGAATAACCCAAAACTATGGTGTTATTTCATGTCTACAGGGTTGTGGTAAAAAAAACTAACTGTTTTTAGAAGGTAAGAAACGGGTTTTCTACGCGTTGCAAAAACATTCCATTTAATAGCATTGAATTGTAATTCACATAAATTAACTTGTCGATCAGCGATCAGGTCTGGTCAAGCGTTACACGGCTTCGGTGGTGGTCGAGGCAAAAACTCGAGTGTGGGAGGAGTTTTTTGAGGCCATGGAGCTTGACTTTTGGTTGACCTCAAAGAGGTTCTGGCAAACCGTCTGATTGCTCAGAAAGGGGAAGCAGTGCCCGGTCCACACTGTCGGTCACTGCAAAGAATACTTTGAGGCCTTCCTCAATCCCACTGTCATACCTTCCATATAAGAAGCAAAGTCTGAAGACACAAACGCAGACAGTTCCATCTGGCTGATGTATCTGGGGTAGTAAAAACACTCCCCAGTGGCAAGGCTCCTGGGGTGGACAAGTTTCACCCTGAGTTCTTTAAGGCTCTGGATGTTGAGAGACTTTCTCAGCTGACATGTCTCTTCAACATTGCATGGAAGACAGGAACAGTACCTCTGGTCTGGCAGACCGAAGGCGGTGGTTCCCCTTTTTAAGAAGGGTGACCGCAGGGGTGTTCCAACTACAGGGGCATCACACTCTTCAGCCTTCCTGGGAAAGTCTATTCCAGGGTGCTGGAGAGAAAGACACAGTTGTTAGTTGAACCTCTGCTATAGGAGGTGCAATGTGGTTTTCGTCCCGGTCACGAAACATTGGACCAGCTGTATATGTTTGCAACGGTACTGGACGGTACGTGGGATTTTGCCTAACTAAGCAACATGTGCTTTATGGATTTGGAAAAGGCATTTGACTGCGTCCCTCGTGGTGTCCTGTGAGAGGGTGTTCCGGGAGTTTGGTGGTTCATATTGCCAACAGTTAGAGGAGCCTGTTTCCGGTGAACGTTGGCTTGCGCCAAGGCTGCTCTTTGTAGCCCTTTGTGGTCCTGATGGCCACATCGGGCTGTGACTAACAGCGATTACTGGGACTGTTTGCAGCTAAGTGTGAAGCTTGTGGGATGGGATTCGGCACCTCCAAATCAGAGGCCATGGTTCTCAGTCGGAAGTGGGTGGATTGCACCCTCTCGGTTGGGAGTGAGATCTTGCCCCAGGTGGAGAAGTTTAAGTATCTCATGTTCTTGTTCACGAGCGGGGGCAGGTTGGTGCGTGAAGTTGACAGATGGATCGTCGCAGCGTCTGCAATAATGCAGTTGCTGTTCCTGACCGTCGTGGAGAAGAGAGAGCTGAGGGCATGCCCAGCCGGCAGAACGCCCCGAGGCAGACCTACGACATCCTGGAAGGATTATGTCTTGCAGCTAGACTGGGAAAGCTTGGATGTCTGCCTGGTGGAGCTGGATGAGGCAGTAGTAAAATATAAAATGCAAAAAAAATGTCACTTTGTTTGCAGCTAAAAGACCAAATAATAACTGACTTTTAACTCATAATTGGGCCAGAATAATCACGTACGTCCTTTCACGATACTTTTTCATCGTTTCCCCCATTAGTGGCGCAGCACAATAATCAGACAGAAAACGCACTCGGTCGCAAACCTTTCTTGGCCAGTACCTGCAATATAATCCCTTTCTTCATTATTAATACAAAATTAAATGTTTTTGGCTGTAATTTTTAAAATTTTTGTACCAATGACACCAACATTCAAGAGGAACCTGAGATGGATCAGGCATCTTCCACTTACTGCATATTTTAGCTCATTTGTCCCATTAACAGGCGAGACACAGGAGGCTGTGCTGGTGCCTCATTGACTTGAGTTCATTTATGGAGGAAAATCCATAAAAGAGCGACACTTATCCATCTGCCTCCTCTCCCCCCCAGGGATAGTCATTTGTGTACTTATTTAAGCTGCGGTCAGCCATTAGGCCAGGCGTTTACTGGACTGTGAGGCCTAAAAAGCTAATTATTTTCCTTCCCTGTTCAAGGGCCCCCAACTTTTCCCCAGGTTGTTTTTCCTGACATTTCGCAGGAAAAACATCTCCTGTAAAATTAAAGAGTTAATTGCCATTGTGATGTCCATGGTACACCAAATCCACCGCAATATAGTGCACGTGTGTTTGTGTAAAGGAGGTTAGTGCCACTACACTAACTGGAGGTTGTTTCTGCCGCTTCGCTCCCGACTTTAGAGCAGAGAGGGAGGGAAATGAGGTGTGTGTTTTTCAGGTGTTCCTGTCTCACGGGGCTTGTATGCATAATCCCTGCTAGACCTTGAGTCCTAATAATAACTTGAAAGTGCAAAGTCTCCAGAATGGCTGCACATAATTAGCCTTTAGCAGGAATCAAGCTAATTGCAGAGTGGTAATTGGGCACACTTTCTCAGTTGGATTGTCTGTATCGTGCACACACCCTGTACCGCTGCCTCCTACCTTGCCTTTTCATCTCACTTGTCACTTTTATTTCCTTTTGATAAAAAAAAAAAATCCACTTTAATTAATTTCTCCATCATGTCATCTCTTCTTTTGGGGGGTGAATTCAGAGCATAGGATTCAAAGAGAAACGTGTTGCTTCAATAATCGAGTCCACAGTGGGATGTAGTGGGATATTGGTGGAAATCTGAAACTGTTCATTATGAGTGTGTGTGTGTTTATGAAAAACAAATACAATACAATACAGCGAAACCTTTAAATGTGTTAACTTCCTATTTCTAACAGTAACTGCCATCCAGGTATAAAATCGTGGGCGTGTTCCTATGCAAACTGCATGAGTTTATAGATGTTTAACTCCTGTGTGCATGCGGCAGGGCGAGTCCGCTCGCCATAACAGTCCACACGCAGGACATACCTGAGCTGATGCTTTCTAACCATGTTCAAGGTGGTAGGACGTGGTGGGTTATCAAAACACTGCTCCTGTGGGTAGCCGTCCTATTTTGATATCAGAGCAGTCACAGCAGAGAAGATTCATTCTGCATGGAAGTTTACGGTTCGCTTTACTGCCCAGACCATATTTCAAGGAATAACCTTTCACAAGTAAGACTTAACAATTGCGTTTGATAGTATTTGGCTCCGTCTGCATAATTTGGCCACTTTTTAAGAGCATAATTTGCCGACGTTGTGGAAAGCACTATTCACGCACATAATTTTTTCATGAATTCCACATATCGGTATCGGTGGATATCAGAATTGGTAAGCGGTACAGAAAATGGATGGATATTTGGACAAGATTGACATATCGGATATTTGCAAAAAAAGCCAATCTCTGATATCTCTAAAGAGAAGTCATCTACTGTACAATAAAACTAAATAAAATATGGAGACCCACACCTTGAATACCAGTGTGTACAGTGTAGTAAAAAGATAAAGGTGTTTACTAATGGGTGCTCGGAAATGTCACCTTGTGGTGTGTTGTTTAGTGTACAAAATTTTGTCTGAACAGCCATTATAGTGTTGCGATCATAGTGCAATTCATGTCTCTGTTTGATTAATCACCAATATCTTACAGTTATAAAGTGATTGCACTACAATAGCCAATAAACGTTAGGGTTTCTAATTAGCACTGGTTAAAAAAACACCGGCATCATCAATTGTGGCTGTAGGCAACCTCCAGAATAGGGTTGGGCATCGAATTTTGAGCATCGATGTAAATGGGGGCTGGTTACTGATTGTGATTTTCCTGGGATTGTTCGAAAGTTTTAATTTCGATTCCTAGTTTCGATGCCTATTTTTCCAACCGGAGGAAACAGCTGCAAGCACCAACAAACAAGAATCCAGCGAGCACCAGCGAAGAAACAGCTAAAAAGTTTGGCTCATTTTCATTAAAAAAAAGAGCAGTTGGCTCAGTGCAACATTTGCAAGGTCATGACATCATACAAAGGGAGGATCACCACCAACATTATTAATGTTAGCACATTTATGGTGTAGTAATCTTGTGGACGCTCTCAGTTGTCCATAGTAGCATACTATTCATGGTGTAGAAATAACTGAGCACATTGTTTCTTCTAAGCTATAAGAAGTCAAACAACAAATGGCATCTGTCTCATGCCAATATAACACAAGGTTTCTTGAGGCTAGCAGATTTGGAAGTTGATTGTAAAAACCTGACGCAACAGGATGTCTATGCAAGTTTGTTCATGTGCACAGTCAACAGTCAAGGGACCTTCTCAACCCACACAACACACTTTCGGCCTTCAAAAGAAAAGTCATTTGTGCTTTAGCCTGTCTACTTATGATGTAATAAAACTTAGCTTACGCCAACGTTGAGGCAGTAAACAACGTATACTACCTTTCAAAAGTAAACATCTTTTGTGGAAGTGTACTCCATGGCTGAGATCAAATTCCCACACCACTCTCAACGTTCATGCCTCATGTGATTAATATATTTTAACACAAAGGACAGTTTCCATCAAGTCCTTTGTATTTATGACATTTTCAACTTTATAACATTTGGATGAGGGTTGAAGAATTTAATATTTGTAGTTAAATGATTAAACAATCATTAAACATTTCATGGAGAGGTTCAGACATTTCATCCAAAAAGAACTAGCACCCTCATTTAAACCATGCAAACTTATGACCCTACCTTAAAAACATCGGAATCGAAAATTGTTAGTAATGGAAATTGAAAAAAGCAAAGCATCCAGCAGCTTTATCTTCTTCTGCACTTATAAGCTGTTGGAGTGAAAGCCATGCGTGTTACACTTATTTTGCTGTTTGTTACAATGAACTCATCAGCACTAATAATGCTGGCTGAGGAATTGGCGTTTTACTGCTTTGTGGTTCTGCTGTTGCTGTGTTGTGCAGTACTAAAAATAAAAACTTTAAATGACCCTGTGGTAAGTGAGAGATATGTTTCCTTTCCACTTTCTCATGCACTCCAAATTATTACAAAAAATTTGGGAGAATCTTGTCACTTTTTTTCATCATGATCGCTGTTGTGGTTGACTGTGGCACACCTATTGTTAGTCAGAAACTACTGAAAGACAACTGATATGTATCGTTCTGGTCACATCAGTAATGTTACATTGATTACGTGGCATTAGCTCACATTACCTTAAAGGAAAGCTCCACCTAAAAAAAAAAAAATCCCCAATCCTAATGTGAAACATGAACACATTAATTTCCCTTTTCTGTGTGTTCTAAAGCCAGAATATGAGCTAGTATGAATTACCAAACATTGCACGTCATTGGGAGGCACAAAGCTTGTACTAGCTGGTACTATCCACTCTTCCGTCTGTCCCTCTGCGGACGGCTTGAGGAGTTGTGTGTCGCGCTGTGAGACTAGCGAGGCTTTGTGTTGCTCCACCAGATAAATACAGTAGACTGTGATTTTGTGATCGGCATAGAGAGGCATTTATCCCCATATGGCTATCGCACAATTTTTTGGTGGACGATAGATCGAAGCATCCCTACTAATAGGTGGCCATGTTATTTTTGCAGGTTAGTTAATAATCACCTCTGCTATAATTACAACATTTATGTAATACAGTGGTACCTTGTTTTTTGCAAAATTTTTCCAAATGATTTGACAAAAAAAGTAGTGATTTTTTTCCCCTGACAAAACTATGCAAATCCGAGTAATCTCTTCCAGACACCCAAAAGTATAGACAAAAAATACATTTCATAGAGAATAATCATAGTTGTGTATGTAGAAAACAATGCTCAAAAATTATACATGAAAATGTAATGGATAATTGAACATTCAACACCACTTTTACCTTTACTAAATCTTCTTGGCAAAGACAGCGCGGACGGGATGCACATCAACAGTATCTCATTTGATCGTTTGTAGTATGTTTTGTTAACACCTTTTCTATATATTTCGTCCGGATGGAACTTTCTCATATTCTCATTTGAATTTGCCAGATGAATGTGCCTTACAGGCTACCGTAGTACTGTGTAAACTAAGATTTGGTGTGTGATCCAAGATGGCAAAATAGTCAAACAATGGCATGAGTAGACCGTCCACATC
This sequence comes from Oostethus manadensis, assembly GCA_024372805.1. Taxonomy (NCBI): domain Eukaryota; kingdom Metazoa; phylum Chordata; class Actinopteri; order Syngnathiformes; family Syngnathidae; genus Oostethus; species Oostethus manadensis. The sequence goes on along the minus strand of QODF01000254.1, from coordinate 278,035 downwards.
TTAATGAGAGAGTGTACGAGGACCCAGGTAAAGTTTTGTTAAAAATGTTTGTCAAACTGTACCATATAAAAACTGAGACATTCAAAATACCATGGTTTGTCTCTATAATGCAAATTGTGTCATCTGTGCGTGGTTGCAGAGCCAACTTGGACGAGGAGCTGGACATGCTGCGAGTCCAGGCTGCAATAGACCGAGCCACTGTGAAAGAACTCCACCTGTGTCTCACTGAAGAACACCAGGGTGAATGATTTTGCATTTCTATTCTGAGCAATTTGTGGCATTATGCTAGAAAAGATGGTCTTTTAGCTCCATTTCCTTAAGTGAACAGAGGGAACATTTCAGCTCCAATAATGCTCCAATGGGTTGTAAGTGCCCACGTTTTACAATTGTTCATTTGAATTTGATTAAATGTCCTGCAACGTAGTATCGGGCATAGAAAAAAATCCAGGCTGCACATGACAGCGCATTTTGACTCTTATCTGTGCCAATGTGTGAGTAGAATTAACAGTGCATCCCTCATTGGAATTAATTGGACAACTCAATTAAGACTTGATCACAACCTCTCCCCTTCTGCTAATTGATTAGTAGATCAAGTAATGTTCTTCATCTTGTCAGTGCCAAAACCAATCCCTATGTTAAAAAGCAAATCGCTTTTAATTTAGGCACATCTGCATCCTTTTTGTCAGACGATGACCACTATGGCTTTGATTAAGCAGCTCAATAACACATCAGCCCTAGATCACTTTAATCTTCTTCATCATCGATCATGGCATCTGTTGGAAGAGGTGCCATAACGTGATTTAAACGACTGCACTAATTAAACGAGGTGTCCTTTTCAATTGACAAGTGAGCATCAGATAATGATAGTGTGGACTTTTTTTGTATGTCACATGATACACAGTCAGAGACTTGAAAGTTACTACTAATGTTAACATTGTATTGTTGCAAATTGCTCAAAGTGTAAAAAGAAGTTAACCACAAATTAACCAGACATATTACAACTGTGTCATGTCAGAGGTGAGTGCGCCCCTCCCTTTTCATCATCCATTTTATGGCAGTATATCTTCTGTACAATACTGACGGTAAGGGACAATACTGTAGAAATTAAACTTAGATATGATTTACAATAGTCACTGTACAGCTTGTATAGACGATAGGTTTACTCAACACACAGATAGTGATGTATAAATAGCTGGCAATGTAAGTAAGTTGCAGAATATTTCTTTCTTGCCCACAGTCAAGCACGGTGGCGGAGTGCTGCCACCACGGCCTGAGCTGTGGTTCAATGAGAAGGAATTGTGACATGTGGTGTGACAATGGCTCCAAACATACCTACATGATGACAAGTACCTTTACACTGCCTGTAAAAACAATCATTTTCATCTTTATTTAGGGTAGCACCTGTGTGAAAAGGACCTGGGACCTCGCATCTGAAGTTTGCTTCTTCACCCTGTTGTGTTGAAAGCAAATGTCCTGCAAGCACACTCCTGATCAAAATTTTAAGGCCAGTTGAGAAATTAAATTTACAAAATTTAAATTTTGCACTGTTTGATCTTAAGGAGGTTGGAAGTAGAGCTTCAAAATGAAGCCCTGTGTGTGTGTTTTTATTGCGCCCCCCCTGTTGTTGAAAAGCCGCATGGCATAGGGAAGGAATGATCTGCTCAGTCTTTCAGTGGAGCAGGACAATGATAGTAATTTGCCACCGAAACTGCTTTTCTGTTGGGAAATGATTCTGTGCATTGGATGATGCTGGTTTTCCATGATGGACTGGAGCCCCCTCAGTGTCCTTTGCTCTGCCAGATGTCAGGCTGTCCAGCTCAGTTCCAATGACAGAATCTGTCTTTCTCACCAGCTTGTCCAGGCGTGTGGCGTCCTCTTTCTTGAGGCTGCTCCCCAAGCACACTACTGCATTCAGCTACCATAGTTTGCTGTAGCAGCTTTTTGAATGTGTTGAAAGACGCCTGCCTTCTGAGGAAGTACAGAACGCTGGCGTCCTTTTCTGCACAGGCAGGCCAGTCCAGTTTGTCTTCCAGATGCACTCCTAGGTATTTTTTGGTGTGAACCACCTCTACATTGTCACCTTTAATGGGAACAGGTTCTAGGTGTATCCTGTTTCTCTTTTTCCCAGTCTTGGTGGTGTGAGGAGCAGGTGGTTTGGTGGATGAACAGCCTATTTCAGTTTAATGCTTGTTTGCAATAAATAGCTTACTCACGTCCATTTCTTCTTTTGCATTTTGAAGCTCTACTTAGAACCTCCTTAAGGTCCATCCATCCATTTTCTATGCCGCCTATCCTCATTAGCGGATGCTGGAGCCTATCCCAGCTGACTTTGGGTGGAAGGCGGGGTACACCCTGGACTGGTTGCCAGTCAATCGCAGGGCAGACATACAAACATTCACACTCGCATTCATACCTATGGACAATTTAGAGTCGCCAATTAACCTAACATGCATGTTTTTGGAATGTGGGAGGAAAACGGAGTGCCCGGAGAAAAACCACACACGGGGAAAACATGCATTCTCCACACAGAGATGCCCAATGGAGCATTGAACCCTGATCTCCTGGCCAACATGGTACCCACTCATCCACCGTGCGACCCCTCCTGAAGCTCCAACAGTGCAAAATGTAAATTATTGCACTTTTTCCAACCGGTCTTAAAATTTTAATCAGGAGTGTATTCAGACTGGACCCTGGCACTGACGTTATCCCGCATTGAATTATCTGATTGCGGGATGAGGTGTTGCTCTATGTAAGTGCACACATTTGCGGCAGGTTCATGTTTGGTGAAAAAATGTATGCAGAAATTGGATTTCTGTATCAAAGAGCCTATTCACCTATTCTATTAAACTTGTATAATGATGGTTCAGACTAGACAAACTTTTTTGCTCCTCTAACACAGTAAAACCTATTAAAATGATTTATTTCATGTTTTGAATCCCTGCTTTTTGTCACCAGAACTGACTTGAACAAGATGCCAGCAGGCATTTAACTCTAACATCAGCAATATTAAAAAAATAAGTTTGGAGCGACTACAACATTCTTTCCTGAACCTCTGTGACCTGATCAAAGAGCCAAGGACTTGATGCGTTCACACAAGGATTATCTGTAACGGAAGGGAGCACATGAAAGAAAGCGGGCTTTTGTGCCCATGAGCAGACATGGAAGGGGACATTAATGTATGCCGCTCGCCATGACCCCCGCCTCCTTCTCCAGCGGTGGGTGACTAGGGAGCCACCACGTCTTCTTATCAAGGTGCTGCTAAGGTGACAACTCCCAAACCGTCTGTGCCAGAACTGCTGTGGTAAATTACTCCCAACATAGTTATGTATAGCCGGCGAACTGAGCAGCCCCTCCTGTCCTTTTCGGCTGCTTCTGTCTGATTGGATGTGACATGCCGGGAAGACAAAAGAGCTGGCTAATTCAAAGTAACAAACTTCCCAGGACAACGCATCCATGCAGCACAAGAGAACAGTGCAAGAGAGCCTGCTCACGTTTCACTTTGTCCTTCATTTGTCTTTAACGAAGCCGTGAAAACTGACCTCAAATGTCAAGGGCTCATTTATTAGGGCCGGAAATGTCCCCGTCGCCACAATTTAATGTAGGTTCCATGACACATTTTCAGTTAATTAATGATCTGCGGTGTAGAACAGGCCTCCACTGCACTCCCTGCATAATCCTGGCGTGCGTCTGCAAACACTGTACAATGCATAATAGACATAGTCATCGAATTCAGAGATTTTGTTCCCTCGAATGTCATACAGCAGGGTTCCTACACATCCTGGAAAACCTGGAAAATTATTGACCAAATTTTTAGTGATGGAAAATGAGTAACAAGGTCAAATGTCCTGGAAATGGTGATGTTATCCTAGGAAATTATATATTTCCCCCTGACTTGTGATGTAAACAGGTTTAAAAAAATAAGCATTTCAGCAAACAATAATTCTACAAGCCAGCTCCTTCAATTGACTTTTGCTAGATTTATTTACTTTTCAAACCCAGCTAAGGACTTAGTGCCTGAAGACAAAGCATGCAAATAATGTAAGTTAAAAGTGTCGCTACTACTGATTTGTGTGACTTTATAACTTGTCTCTGTAAAGGCTGAAAATATCCTGAAAAATAATTTCAGGGAAAAAGTGGGAATCCTCAACAGGCATAACGCTCAAAATCTAGGTGCACACATTTTGATATCACGAGCAACCTTTATGCAGTCCATAAAACATCTAGGGAAAATGACTCTTGGGCTTGTTATGGCCTCTGCGCCTGTATGTACTCCCTTCAATGGTCTTGCCAAATGCCTTTTCTTTCCACTTGTTTTCTGTCCTGTTACGCTCTGGTGATGAAGATGTGTTCCTTTTATTTCTTTTTAAGTCAAGGCTGATAGTGAAGTTCTCTGTTAACCCGTGCATATAAGCTGTCTATTGGGGGAATCCTAGTGGACTACAAAGCAGTGCTGCCCGGGGCTGTACAGTGTTCACAAGAGATTCAAGTACTTCTCGCATTTGTTTAAGATCCCTCGAGAGAAGCTGCATGTTGTTTGCTTTTTTAACAGTTTCCCCAATGTCCTTTTGGACTTTTAAATGAACGCTTTTATATTATTTAAGATGACTGCCGTCAAGAGCCTGTAAGAAAAAGATGTGTTGCCTTCGTTTTGACTGACAGGAAAGAAGAAAAAAATGTGCCCTACAAACGGAATTAGAGCAATAGTAATGCTAATTGATTTAATGCAGCCCCTTTTATCATTCTATTGATTGAGCCGCCTGGGTTTGATGCACCGCGTCACAACAACCTTTGTTCTCCTTTGCAGAGCTGCTTGGCAAAGTGGTGGAGCAGCACAGGGTCAGAAGAACCACTTGGAAAAAGGCCTCTGTTTCTTCCGAGCAATTGGAGGAGTCGTTTAAAAAGGTACAGCACTATGCCGTCGCTAAGTGTTCTTTGTCACCACCAAAAAAAAAAGACATAACTGCAGCACAATGGTTCTCAGAAAATTAGCTTCTATTCTGTCTGGAATGATTTGAAAGTGTACTTTGTTGTTGTTCCAGTCAGATTTTGGTCAGCGACTCGTCGTGTTTTTTTGTCTAGCAGTGCATTAGATAAATTGGTTCCTCATTTTAACACCAATTATCAGTTGTTAACCATATTTTTAAAAGCTTCTCTTGTTCATCGCCACCCATCTGCTTTTTGGCACCCTCTCCTTTATGAATGGGAAGAGCAGGACCCAAAAAAAGGCCTGAAGGCACAGGCCCAGAGGCATTAACAGACTCCTTGAAAGATTTAACAAAAGAACTAAGTACTACTGGTTAATGCCAAAAAAGGTTTTTAAAGATGGGCCTTTAAATATCCATGCAACCTTTGCGTGCTGTTGATGTACAGTGTGCGCTGACATTTGTCATCATAACAAACAGTGGAACCACAGAAGTCATACACAATGTGTTCAATGTTCAAACACATAGAACAGCAATGGAAATGTAATTGGTCTGTTGCAGATTCCATTTGTGGCTATCCAAAACCACATCCAAAAAGAAAGGGGTTGGCTAAACGCCATGTTATGCATTGCACATTTTACACTAATGCAATTGTAACAAATAAGTTGATGACAGTATTGACTATTACGTGCCTGGGTGATGAGTCACTTTACATGAACATTAAATGCAGCTTGCTTTGCAGTCTAAATAGTCTTCTTTTTCTTTTATTATTATCATTGCCCTAGATACTTCGTACTGAGCAGCCAGGACAGAGACACATTTATAGTAATACCTTGTTATTGTGATGATAATAATGATGGTGACTTTTATCATTATTATGTTATTGTTCCTGTTGTGAGATAAATAATTATAAAATCATAAAAGCCTGTCAGCGACCAACTCTGGTGACACCTTATGATTTGTTTTTTAGTTCATTTAGAACATTTTTATGTTTGAAAATGCTTAATGTAGGGGAATAATACTCAAATATGCACTTTTTGGACTAATCATAGGCCAGTCAACCACAAAACAGCTGTCATCTTTTCATTAATTCATTTTTGAACAAACACAGTAGATCGGTGATTTTATCAAGTTTATTTACACTTGATTTTGTTAAGTAATAAATGCAAAACAATTATTTAAATCACAATAAAATATTAACCATATGTAATTGCCTGCATTAGTAAGTCAATGCAACTCATAATCGTTATAATACTAATTGTAATAATAAAGCAGTTTAATTTAATTCAATGTATTCGATTTTTCGATGTATTTACTTTACTATAATACATACGCTGCCTTAGTTTTTACAGTGTGTATGTGCTGCAATTAAAGCATGTCGAGAAATGTGAGCATTCACTGCGAAAGTGGCAGATATGGACAGAAATATTGTCTTATGTCAATGAGGCTCCAAATCTTTGATTCCTTCAAAATGAGCAGCTGGAGCGCAGGATGATGTCCCTGGAGGGGGAGACGGAGCAGCTGAGGGAAGAGAAACAGCAGCTCCTTGAGGCCAATGAAGACTTGGCCTACGACTGCCGCAAACTCCAAGCCTCGCTTGTTCACCTGCAAACCCCGGAGGCACTCAGCGGGGAAGCTTTGACCCAGAGGGAGCGTCATCGCGGCGAGATCATGGCTCTTGAAGCCCAGCTGGCTGCCTCTCGAAAAGAGTCCTCCAAGCTCAATCACCAGTTGCTGAAGCTGAGGCAGGAGTTAGGTGTTCTCAGGGCGGCACGCGACTTCTACAGGAACCGTGTTGCGGGACCTACACGATCTTGCAGGATCTCCAGCAGCATTAGCGGCATGGCTAATTTGAAAACAATTAAGCTCAGGGGTTCCAGCCACCGAAGCGTCATCCCCAAACAAGCCATCAGCTGGCAAAGCGGCAGCCCCAGTCCCTGTAAGGACGAGTGGGAGGACATGAGCATTGAGAGGTAGTAATACTCACGCACACACACGCCTACACACAAATACACTGCTTCCCAAACTCATTATTTTTTGGTCTTTAAAGTGGGTTGGTGTTAACATCTGGGGGCCAAGTAACATCGAGTGGACAGTGTGCATATGCAAAGCAAATGGTTGACTGAATTGCAACCTCTTGTCTAGTTAGTATTCAGGAACCAAAGAAGCAGGAATGATAGAGAGGCAGCACGATGAGGCGGGGGAACCACTGTCAGAGCCGGGAAATGTCCTGGGACGCCTCGCTCCGCGCTTATTGACTGAAATTTGCATGCAAAATCAGCCATTTCTATGTTCAAAGTTGAAATGGTGCCAGAAAAGCCCAGGCTTGAAGCACTGGGGACTGGGGACTGGGGGCTGGGGGGGGGGGGGCAAAGTCTTGATACCATTCAGCGGTGCTGTTTTCACGCGCTCGTAATAACGCAAGCCTGGAATTGACGATTTGGTAGTTTGATTTAATATACCGGTCCTTTGCATATTCACTAACACCCCCTACTGACAGCGCTAAGGATCCCCCGGCAAGCACTAACCCACCCACTGTACGTGCGCCAAAGCTCGCCCTGTGTGTCGTTGTGTTGCTTGTCTTGTGTCGTGTCAATTCACAAATGTGTCTTTACCTCTCTCTTCCCGCCAGCCCCACACACACACACACTCCTCTACTTGCTTTAATTTAGTTGGATAAATTTTGAATGACCCTACTCGGCTCTGTACCAGATGTCTACAAGCTGTTTAACAGCCTCTAAATTAAGACCCATCGACAGTAATTATTTCATGTATGTTTTATGCAAAAAAGCCACTGAGCGGTTTATTGAGTGATGGTCGGAATGATTCGATTTCAAACACTCGCAGCTACTATCGCTACTATTTATCCTTCCCCCATCCCTCTACTTCCTGCACCAACTAATTCATCAGACCGTGATCCACCCCAGTCCTCTGGAGGCCATTTAGCAGGGACTGGGTGCAGCTATGCCCGGCTTTCCTAATACCCTCCATGTGGATAATAAGAAGCCGTCTAATAGATACTTTACCTGAGAGCAGGATCTAAGTGGATTTGTGAAGACGGCGGTCTAACCTGAGACGTTGTCTTATTTAGGACACCTGTCAACTCATTTGTTACTGTAAACCTTCCACGCCTTCTTTTTTCACCAGGGCCTTCCTCATCAATATGTCGAGTAATGCACTTTTTTCCTGCCTAAAGAGGTTTGGCCCAAAACGTGCAAAATGAAGATGTCAAACCTGTTAAAAGATGCTGACGGGTCTTTGTTTTCATCCTCTGCCTCTCCCTTCCTCTTTCTCTCAAGTTTGAAACAGCTGGAGGCAGCGGACTGTTTGGACTGCATCAGCAATTTTGTTGTTTGAGGTCAGAATCAAGTCAAAACATTGTGGTACGGAATAAGTGAAGTCTAAATAGTGATCATTAAGACTTCTGTCTGTTGTGTTGAATTGATTGTTGATTAAACACATCTTGTTTAGATGTGTTGATGAGCTGTTGTTTGCTGTCTGAAGAAATACGACACAACTATTCTAATCAACTTTGTCAACAAACCAGGAGTGTAGAATATCCAAAGTGAGTTGCGCTTACCCTTTTAATTACCGAATAGAATACAAACTTTCTACAGTTTCACATTAATTTGGTACCACATCCTCATTAGGGTCGCAAAAATGCTGGTGCCTATCCCTGCTGAGTTTAGGCGAGAGGCGGGGTACAGGTTGCCGGTCGATCACAGTGCAGACAGACGTCCATTCACACAAAAGGACAATTTAGATTCGCCAATTAACCTAAAATGCATGTTTTTGGAATGTGGGAGGAAACCGGAGTACCCGGAGAAAACCCACACATGCAAGAGGCCCTTGTACAGTTACTTGTACACGGCAAGCAAATTACACGGTTTGAACATTTTCCAAGTGGACACATTTTGTGTATCAGTGGTGCACAAACTTTTGCATACCACTCTAACATCGGGGGGCTCAACATTGGCATTTTTAATGCATGCACAATTGATCTGTTTTTCCAGATGGACAATCTTCTGTGTTTTAGGAAATGGCGGCATGTAAAAAAAAGAAGGAAAAAACCCTCTACTTTGACACCTAAAAACCTGTTTTCCTATATGGAAATTGTTGATTGGACAGTCCCTGCTAAAAACAGCTTATGATAATATAAAAGGAGATAAGGGAATGGAGATCAACCCATCTTCTTGTATCAGTACTATGAATATATTATAAATATGTAGGACGTGTGCTAGGCCCTGAGATTCTCAACCTTTTGGTTCACAAACCAGGGATGGGAGAAAGCGACCCACTGCCAGTCCACATAGTGTTTGGATACCAAATTGCTTGTCTGTCTGAGCCCCCTCCTGACCAGTCTTAACCCTAACTAGCCTCGGGCCTTGTCATGTTCCCGTTAGAGCCCCTCTTCCTGTGGTCTTTTCCTCTGCTGCCGTTCCTGGGCTCCACCTTAATAAACCCACCAGCGTAAATGTCACTGGCTTCCACCTTCACGTCAAAGGTCACTGTCAATAAACCTGTGTGTGTGTTTGTGCTGCGTGTCTATCAGACGCAACTTTGCTCGGCTCCGCTCAGCCCAGTTTTCGCACACATCTGTCACACATTGGAGGGCTAATGAAGGCCACAGCCGCTCTCATACATGTTGATGCATTCACCGTCTGCAACATACGCCGCGGTTTTTCACTTCATTTACACCTCACATTTACACTTCCAGCTTAGAAATTGGATGGGGTCATTGATTTCCTGTTAAAAGGTAGGAGGAGAGCTTTGAAATGCACATATTTTGCTTCAAGTCAACTAAATCAACCATAAAAAGCAAATTGGATTTCTTTTGGTCGTACACACGCTCAGACAGTTGGGAACTGTAATGAACTTCTACTTTTCCCGCAGCGACAGTGAAGAGTACTCAGACAGCCTGGACAGCGCATCCTCGGGGACGCGATCTAACAGACGACACAAGAGAAAGGTGGGTCTCTCCTTTTGTCTTCAGAGTTTATAAGTAAGGGTGTGACCGTACCAGTGCTTGTAATTGTATTTTTTGGTACACAAGGAAGGTATCGTACACAAAGGGAAGATGGCTTCATGGAGGGCATCCACTGTCTGGAACTTATCTTGCCATCTTTCCCCAAATGTTCACAATTGGATTGAAATCAGGGGACCATGCAGGATTGTCCAAAAGAGTGATGTTATTCTCTCTGGAAGAGGTTCTTTGTCAGGCGAGCATTGTCGACTGCAGCGTTGTCTTGTTGAAAACGTCAGTCATTTCCACACAGATGAGGGCCTTTAGTTATGAGGGATGCCCCTTGCAACATCTCCACATAGCCAGGGTCCGTCGACGCCCCTGCACAACCTGAAGTTTCATTGAAGGGAAAAGCAGCCCAGATTTTGATGGCGCTCCCTCCACTGTCCTCTGTGGAAAACATCTCTTTGTCATGCCAGTAACATTGGAAACCATCAAGACCGTGTTCAAAGAAGTTTTTTTGTACTTGCCATTAAGACATCATGACAACATGGATGCCTGTCAGAAAATGATATTGAATCATTTTTTTTGCCAAGATTTAGATTTTAAAGGCTGTGGTCTCAAACTTTTGATGAGCTGATTAGCAGCTTATTTGACATTCTTGTCTTCAGTTATTTGCTTCCTCAGAAACTTTTTGTCTCACTCCCATTTCTTCTTTTTCCATTTTGAAACTTTACTTAGAACCTCCTTAACAGTGCAAAATGTAACATACAAAATATAAGATGTGCTACTGTGGTATGTAAGTGTAAATTACAAGGAATACACCGTTTTCAACTTGCTGTTTAGCCACATTTTTGGTCTACTTTTTTACATTTTGTTTTCTTTCTCTTTTGGGCAATTATCAATGCTATGAATTTTTAAAACCACCTTTTGTGCTCCTTTCTTCCCATCTCTCCAGGCCATAAAGGCCTAATGTTGTGTGTTGGTGTTGTGGGACACGATAACCTCCTGTCAAGGAGAGATGCGAAGGAAAAGAAAGAATGAGCATCCTGTGGGGGATTTGGGGAGAGCAAGGTAACACGGTAAAAGCTAGCAAGGAATGGTGACAGACTACATTCCATTCCATTCCATTTTCCTCTGCTTATCCGTGTCCAAGTCACGGGGGCAGCAGTCTCAGTAGGGACGTCCAAAGTTCCCAGTCTCCGGCCACCTCTTCCAGGTCCACCGAGAGGGCACCAGGGTGTTCCCAGGCCAGCTGTGAGACATAATCCTTCCAGCTTGTTGTAGGTCTTCCCTGAGGCCTTCCCCTGGCTGGGCATGCCTGGGACACCTCATCAAGGAGGCATCTGGGAGTCATCCGGACTAGCCACCTCAGCTGGCTCCTCTTGATGTGAAGGAGCAGCGGCTCTACTCTGAGCTCCTCCCGGATGGCCAAGCTCCTCACCCTCTTAGGGTAAATCCAGACGCCCTACAGAGGAAACTCATTTCCACCGCTTGTATCCGCGATCTCGTTCTTTCGGTCATCACCATAGGTGAGGGTGGGAACATAGATCAGTCAGAAAATAAAGAGCTTTGCCTTCAGGCTCAGCTCTCTCTTCACCATGTTGGTCCAAACAGCGACCGCATTGCTGCAGGCACTGTACCGATCCGTTTGTCGACCTCACGCTCCAACCTTCCCTCACTCGTGAACAAGACCCCGAGATACTTAAACTCCTCCACGTGGGGCAAGACCTCACTCCCAACCCGGAGGGTGCAATCCACCCGTGATGTGCCTTGGGATTTTTTGAATGAAAAAAGTCTGCCTTGGCTCAAAAATGGTTGAAAAACACTGCTATAGTTGATCAAAATGGTAATGAATTCAGCCAGACTATCTGTCTGAATGTACCTCACTTTATCCCCCTCTTCCATTGCATAGTACCAGCTCAACTCCTCTACTTGCCTTGGTTTGGAGTGGTTTGGGTTTTCTTCCCCCAACTACCGGTACCCTAAAACCAAGACATTTCAGCAAACAGCAACAGTCGATCAATGTTATCCAAGACGGCTGAGGGCAAAAAGCAAATGGAGCGCTGCAGCAAAGTGGAAACTAGAGTACCATGCAAATGCATCCGAGTAATCTAATCTCCTCAACCAGTGAACCGGCTGTTGCAGTATTTCCTAGAAGTCATTACTTGTAGGGCCTACTTTTTGCAAGTTGGCTATGGCAGGCTCCCTTGTTAATTGTGCTCCTCAGCCCCAGAACGACTGCCAACACCCTCATGAAAAGCACCAAACATTTCATCTCTTGTCCCCTTTTTATGTCCTCGTTATGATCAAACCTTGCGCTGATGAAATCCTACCTCACCGTCATTGGACGCAAACACAGGAGGCAGTGAAACTCCTTTGATGTCACTACAAACGATCTTGCATTCGGGGGGATGTCACACTCACGCACAATTGACTGCACTGAGACGTGTCATACCGTGAGGAGTGCATCCGGACTTGTAGACAGTGATTGAACAAAGGCAGCCTTCGCGAGTTGCCGTCAGAGCTGATATCACAGAGGAGTAGCGCCCAAAGTGGAGCCGAGCACTACTCAGGTGAATTATTAAAGCTCTGGCTGATTTGTCTTGTCGTGTTAAAGCGAGAGCGCCCTGTGATCACAGTGTCGTTATGAGCCGCGTTGCGGGAAGCGCAACATGTCAACCGCTTGTGTTAGATTATGCACTTGCTTTTCATCACTGTCTCACTGATGGCTGCTGTGCTTTTAGTTCGACAGGTGTCAGCCGGCTCCAGAGGTGCAGGTGCTGGCGGCGTCGAGCAGAAAGCATGCTGATGTCGGGGATAAAGGTAGTGCAGGTTTACATTCCACACTTAAGCAAAACTGACAAAAATGTATCTTTTTTAAAAAGGATTACAAGATCAACAGTAGCTACAGCAGCACACTGTAATGCAGGACTTTTTAACTGGCGGCCCGAGGACCTACTCTGGCCCGTGTATGACGTCACATTGACCTGTGAGTTTAGGTCAAAACTTGAAAGCAACAAATATTTTTGTAGTAGGTTGCAGCAGCCACAGAGCAAAGCCCTATGATGAGTCCATCATTAAAAGATCTTTGACGTGTATTTTTGCTGTACGTCCTTAAAAACAGCCAGGCACTTCTGTCGTAAAGAGCATCGTTGAAAAGTATTTCTACTGGGCGTCCTTAAAAACAGCTAACCACACATACACAGAGGATCTTTGACTGCTGTTTTTAGGACCTACTGCAAAGACACTGGAGTTCTCCGGTTTATAGCAAATATGTGGCAAGCATTTTTGCAGTAGGTCCTTAAAACCAGCAGAGTGCTTCTGTTAAATAGAGGATCTTTGACAAGTGTTAGACAAACGGTCCCGTCATATAGAATCTCTTTGATCAGCATTTTTGGGTACCATTTTTTTCAGAACCATTTAGTTGAATAACACTGCTCTATTGAAATCTTGTACAAGAGTTGCCTCAAAAATACTGTATGTAACTCTAAGCAAAGTATTTTTTAACCAATATGTTATTGCAGTAGTAACAGTAGAACAAACGCATGCACTGTTTCATACTGAGCTGTTTGTAATATTCAACAACTATGAGAGGTCGCGGAAATATTAGGAACACTACTAAGTGTAACGCAGTGCTGTTCTACTACACTGCAACCTGTGATGACAAGTAGAAGTTTAGGTTAGCTTTAAAAAGACACAAATTTGAATGGAGCTTTTGTATTATTACGTTGTATGAGCTTGGTAAATAGATGTTTGTGTCCATTGCCTATTTCAAAAATCGCACCTGCTGTTCTTCTGTGCAGTTGTCAACCCACCTGCATCTTATTGTTTTCCTCTCAGACAACGAACGGCACAAGCACTGTGAACGTGGGACGAGAGACCAGAAGAGAAGGAAAAGGATGCTAAAGAAGTCACATCATGATGCTGCCTTCTCCTCCTCCCTGCTGCAGCGTGTCGAGTCCCTACAGCGGCACATTAGCGTTCTGCGTCGTGCCAGGAAAGATGCCGTGCTCTCAGCCCAAAAGCTTCAGTGGGCCAATGAGAAGATCACAGCACAGCTCAGCGCCCTCACTGAGAAACTGAGCAGCAGCAAGCAGCTCACACAGGTAACCCAGAAAAGGGGAGGGACGGCTGTAAGGATAAGCAAGTTTGTTCCTTGTCTCTTTATGTGCAGAAGGGGGCGTAGAGTGCTGAAGTTGTTCTGATCATACTTGATGAGTTTGGTTGACAAGCAAGCGCAAGTCAGAGCGGCTCCATCACAACCTCTGTGACTGGATTATATAATATGATGTTTTATTCTTCTGCCGTTTTCCTCCTTTTTGCTCCTCCATGGCCAGCATCCGCAATGTCGGGCCTCTTCTTGTCACTCCCTTTCCGAATCTTCTTCCGCTCTACCTTTTCCAGCATCGTGTCTTGTCCTGCTTAATGTTTTAACAGCAAGTCTGTCACCACCTGGCACCTGGTCTGGCACTACTGTGCCTTTCTACAAATGTATACCCCAGTGTGCACATACACATAAGCAGTTGTTTTTTGTTTTAATTTCTACACAACCACTTAACACCACACAGACATGTTGTGTGTGTATACATATATTTTGCGTTATTACTCTCCGTTTGCAAATGTAACGGATGCCAGCTACTATTACGGTTCTCCCGGAGCGTCTCACTCACGATACAAAACAAGACGAAACACAAAACTAGGTCGACGAAACGAGACTGGCCGAGATTTTAACATTAATTTAAGAAGAGTGAGAAAAACAAAAAACGTGCAAAAGAACGAGTCACAAAACAAAGCAGGTGCAGTTTGAAATGTTTATAAAAATGTTTTTAAACAAGCAGTCGAATTAATTAATCACTATTAGATATCAGGCAGTCGAAATAATTAATCACTATTATTTATCACTATTTGCAACTATGTCTGAAATATGCCCCGTTTTACTCTATTTTATTGAAAGAAATGATCAAATACAGGGCAGAATAATATTATATAATACTGCAAAAAAATTTTTTTATAATTTTATCTACAAAAGCGGGGTGGGGCAAAAAAAGCCTGGGAACCACTGTGCTACAGGATCTCAAAAGGATTCAGATCAGATCTTTGACTGGGCCATTTCAAAGTATTCATTTTGTTTTTCTTCAGCCATTCAAAAGTAGACTTGCTGGTGTGTTTTGGATCATTGTCTTGCTGCAGAAACAAAGGTGGTTTCATCTTAAGGTCACCAACCAACAGATGGCCGCACATTCTCCTTCAGGATTTTTTGGTAGACAGCAGAATTCATGGTTCCATTTATCATAGCAAATGTTCCAGGTCCTGGAGCAGCAAAATAGCCCCAGACCATCACAATACCGCCACCATATATGACTGTTTGTATTATGATGGGTTTTTTTAATGTGGCATTACTTTAACGACGGATGTAATGGGACACAGGCCTTTTCAAAAAGTTCAACTTTTGTCTCTTCAGACCATGGAGTATTTTGTTCTGCGGAGGTTTTTGTCTTGGTTGGTTGGTTGGTTTTTGTCTTCTGCATTCAGGCTGTGGTTGTATGTTGGAGTCATGAACACTGATCTTAGCAAAGGCAAGGGAAGCCTGCAGTTTGGATGTTGTTTTGGGGTCTTTTGTGACCTTTTTAATGAGTCATCACTACGTTCTTGTTATAACTTTGATAGGGCGGCCAGTCCTGGCATGAATCACCACTGTTCCATGTTTTTGCCATTTGTGGATCATGTCTCACTCTGTGGTTTGCTTGAGTCCCGAAACTCCAATAAGTTAGATTACAACAACGGCGGCAATTAATTTTTCTCCCTCAATGATAAAATGTTTAATTTTAACACAGTATTTTGTGTTCAGTTGTGTTAACTAATATTCAAAATTGTTTTGATCTGAAACATTTGAGTGTGACAAACATACAAAAAATAAGAAATCAGGAGGGGGCAAATACTATTTCACACCACTGTACATGGTGCAGGGCCAAAGCGTGTTACACAAACATACTATGTATTTTTTGGGTGGTTTTGATTTGTTCAGGGGTAAATTCCACTTTGCCATGGTACACAGTGGTATTCGGGCCACTTTGTAGAAATTGAAAGTACATCTAAAAAATATTATAATAATCTATTATAATTAACTAAAATTATTTTTTGGAATATTTAATAGTTGCTATTATATAATTATTTATTATACAATTGTTAGTCTTTAAGTATAATTACAATGAAACAGTGAATAATTACATTGAAAACAATAAGTTGTAATATTAATTGGCAACAGAAACTTACAGGTGCACAGTTGTAACTGTTTTCTTAAACCATAATATTGTATTTGTTTAAACATTTCCAGGGGTTTTTAAGCAAAATTGTGACCCATATTTTAAAATGACCTCTTTTTTTCTCTTGCAAATCTCTCAAACGCGCAGTCATGTCTCACTTAAGGATTGTTCATGATGCACAAAATTCAAAAGAAAAAAATTGCAGTTTTCTTTTAAAATACTACCAGTTTCGTTCGAGTTTTCTCCTTGGTTACTTACAGAATACCTCATCATGCAATTCACATAAAAAAAAACTGACATCTTTTGGTGAATTTTATTAACTCAAACATGACATCAGCTTTGCATGGTGTGTTCACCAGCAGGACTCATACATGTGGACGAGGTCAGAGTAGTGACCTCACAGGGATGCTACCTAGGATGTGGCCCGTGTCTGCTACCACCGAGGCATATGATTGTCAAGTCCATTAATTACACACATACACACACTGCTGTAGACTTGGAGGGCTTGTTGTCTTGTTTTGTTTCCTCTTCACTCCTGCAGTATTAATGTTCTCACTCTACCATATAAAGTTGCAGCTAGAGCCTTGCTGTCTTCTCAGGAAAGGGTAAAAGGTGATGGACTTGGGTCAATTCCAGCCAGTCCAGGCTATGGCTTCACACACTGGATACATGTAATTGACGTAGGACAGCCTCCACAGGGGCATCATGTGAGAAGCACTTTGGCAGTTTCACAGCAACTTCTCAATTATCCATTCAACATTTGAATTGAAATGATTTTGTGCTGATCAAGATGATATCGGGCTTTCATAGTATAAATACTCAAGATGAAATGCTGGAAAAACTGTTTTGTCACAATGATAAATTCAAATCAATATATTTTTGTCTTCCCGGAGATACATTAGATTTATAGTTGTTCGTAGATCGACAACATCTGTGGGGCCCTATGAAATCAGTTTTTTTGTTTTTTTTTACTTTTTGCACTTATTTTACCAGCACAGTGTGTGTACTTTTGTGACAGTAAATAAAGTGTTTGTTAACTAAATGCAAAAAATCCTACATTTTATTAATGCAATTCCCAATTTTGCCCATTATTTCCGAGGCAAATGTAGCTTAGCTGACTTTTCTAATATCATGTCAGCCTCTTCAAACTCAAAATCCTCAACAAACTGTAATGCCCGTGCTTATGATTAAGGTTAAATTGTTCCGGTTTGAGTAGGCCTTTCTGGAACAAATTAATGGCGCTAAACAAGATTCCACTGGGTAAAGTAACAAACAGTTACGGGATGCCCGTTGGGATATATTGTGATCTTCTACAACCGCGTATTTCTAGTTTGTCGATGTTGGGGACATCTGGGCCAGGTGGAATACATTGTTTCTGTCATGCAGCGATAGCCTTTTTCACCAAAATTTTGCCAAGTTCTTAATTTTTATTGGGTGGACTGCCATCTCCGGGTCGGGGATGAGGTCCTGCCTCAAGTGGAGGAGTTTAAGTACCTCGGGGTCTTGTTCACGAGTGATGGAAGGATGGAACCCGAGATGGACAGGTGGATTGGTGCGGCGTCTGCAGTGATGCGGACTCTGCACCGATCTGTCTGTCTGAGCCAAAAGGCAAAGCTCTCGATTTACCGGTCGATCTACATTCTTACCCTCACCTATGGTCATGAGCTTTGAGTAGTGACCGAAAGGACAAGATCGCGGGTACAAGCGGCCGAAATGAGTTTTTTCCACAGGGTGGCTGGACTCTCCCTTAGAGATAGGGTGAGAAGCACTGTCATCCGGGAGAGACTCGGAGTAGAACCGCTGCTCCTCCGCATTGAGAGGAGTCAGATGAGATGGCTCAGGCATCTGGTTAGGATGCCTCCCGAACGCCTTCCTGGGGAGGTGTTCAGGGCACGTCCAACCGGTAGGAGGCCTCAGGGAAGACCCAGGACACGTTGGAGAGACTATGTCTCTCAGCTGGCCTGGGAAAGTCTCGGCATCTGTTGGGAAGAGCTAGACAAAGTGGCCGGGGAGAGGGACCTCTGGGCTTCCCTGCTTAGGTTGCTGCCCCCGCGACCCAACCTCGGATAAGCGGAAGAAAATGGATGGATAAATGGATATTTTATGTTTCTGTTTAAAGATAATACTGACTTAATTAAATTATGAAAGGTGGCATAACTATGTCTGTTCTTTTGACAAATGTTCTTGTCACACATATGATCCAAATGCGAGATTGTATGGCCGCTCTGATTTCTTTGCTCTGTTGCCGACTTTAAAAAAGTTAGAATCTTGGTTGCAGTGCATATTTGCTGCAGGTGTCCAGCTGACACTTGGACATGTGGCTATTTCTGCAGCCTTATTTATACTCTCCACGTGATTGCCTGTCACTCTGAGCCACGTTAGTCAAGAGAGGTGTCCTGTCTCGCAG
Source organism: Oostethus manadensis (assembly GCA_024372805.1). Lineage (NCBI taxonomy): Eukaryota > Metazoa > Chordata > Actinopteri > Syngnathiformes > Syngnathidae > Oostethus > Oostethus manadensis. Next base: position 259,477 of record QODF01000254.1, on the reverse strand, counting down.
CTCTAATGGACCGCTAGTATATCATCAGTCCATGTCAGTGTCATGTCCCAGCAGGGCTGAATATGGCCTGTAAAATCAAAGCCTGTCTTACAGGAATGGTCATCAATGCCACTCTTATATCGCCCAATACTGCCACTGCATCCTTTCCTGTCTTCATGACCCTCACCCTACCTCCCTCAAAGGGAGGTGGACGGGTTTTTTCAATAGAACACGGGAAACCTAAAACAAGAGGAATTCTATTAAAAGGTGTCAGCCAGCAAGCAGATATCAATAAGCAGCACAGGGAGCTCACCTGTGGGACTCTGCGGTTTCAAATGTGTATCGTCATGTATCATGTCTCCTATTAGTGCCATTAGGCATTTCTGATTATTATATGTTACCAGAATGTACTTGGTTAAAAGCGTCCACATTGATGTCTTTTTTACTCTCATCAATACATCCCACCTCCTTTATCACAATGCTTTTATTACAGTTTGTACAGTGGGTGAAATAAGTTAATCATTTTGTAAGTTCACCCCTTACAAATATCTCATTTTTATCGAAAGGTTAAATTAAATGAGATCGACCGAAAAGTTTAAAATACTGTTTATATATATATACACATAAATATACATATATTGTTATAATTATTATAAATTAATTTGTGTTTGATTGGGAAAAAGAATATTTGACCTCGTGCAAAACCTGACTTAGTATTTGGTGAAGATACAGTACTCTTGTCTTATAGTACCGTGTCTTATAGTCAGAGGGACATAGAGCGGATAAACATCCCCAAAGCAGAATGTGTGTGTGTATGTATGTATGTGTATGTGTATGTGT
>QODF01000254.1:131069-258537 GCA_024372805.1 Oostethus manadensis | reverse complement strand
ATATATATAGATATATATATATAGATATATATATAGATAGATATAAAATTGACTTTTACTTAATAATTTTCATTTGTTGTTCAATGGCACATGCTAACTGGATAGAATACATGAAAAGTATGTATAGCTGTTTTATCATCACCAATTAACCTATCATTGATATTTTTGGAATGTGGTAGCAAACCCGAGTACCTGGAGAACATGAGGAGAACACACAGAGATGCCTAACGGTAATTTGAGCCCAGGTCTTCCAATTCTCCTGACTGTGTGGCCAACATGCTTACCACTCGATCACCATTCGGCATAGTATTTTTATATATACAGTATATATAAACATATATTTATTCATTCATTCTGTATGCCGCTTATCTTTATCAGGGTCGCGGGGATGCTGGAGCCTATCCCAGCTGGCTTTGGGCGAGAGTCGGGTACACCATGGACTGGTCAGCAGTCAATCGCAGGGCAGACATACAACCATTTACACTCACATTCATACCGATGGACAATTTAGAGTCACCAATTAACCTAAAATGCATGTTTTTGGAATGTGGGAGGAAACCGGAGTACCCGGAGAAAACCCACGCAAACACGGGGAGAACATGCAAACTCCACACAGAGATGCCCAACGGAGATTTGAACCCTGAACCTCCTGACTGTAAGGCCAATGTGCTACCCACTCGACCACCGTGATGCCCCATAAACATATATATCAAGAAAGAAAAACGATGTACTGTATACACACACACACACAAATATGTGTGTGATATATTAGAGTATATGTAATATATATATATTAGTGTGACTCTAAAGTGCCTCGTATTTCCAAGTTTTCTCTCCAACATTACCAACAATGTCGATGAAACGTGCTGCACAGACAAGGGCACCTTCACTCGCACCCAAAAGGCAAAGGAAGGTGCTAACAATTGCAGAAAAAGTCAACAAATTAACAAAAAAATAAACAAACACAAAATAAAATGAACAAGGGCCTGGTGTAAACAAGTTGTATAACTTTTCTTAGGTACATCCCTTCTTTGGTAGTCACTTTTACTGTATAACTGTTTTCTGTACAAAACTACTAATAAAACAACCAATGAATACAAATACAAATTAAGAACTAATAAGTATTTAAATCAGTAATACATTTCAATTTTCAGTTCAATTTCACAGTTCTTTAACCTCGGTCAATCATTTTTTCTGAAAATGGCTTCTCTTGCCTACTTTTTACTCCTAGGGACATGGCAGCGCTTTCTCTCACATAGCTAAATACACATTTGTTTAGAAAAAGACATGTTCGGGGCTGTGGAATATACTGTATTTTAATTCACTTGGCCTGTCGGGTTTAGCCGATGCACAGAGAACGGTGTAGCCCTATAAATGGCCCTGACATCAATTCCTTTTCCACACACCCCGGCGTAGGCTACGCTGCGAGCTAAAAAAAACCAAAAAGCAAGGAATCCATCAATGCGATCTGCTCTCTGAAGCAGACCAGATCCACGCGAGGGCACGCCACAACCAGACGGACTGCACTGTGCGCCACAACCCCCATCTGATCTGCTCCCATGCCATTCAAGCACCTTGTCTTTTTTTCACTTAACATGGGAACAGACGGGGGCCCACGACACGTGGCACACTCAGCCCGACTGCAGCCCACGCCCACACAGACGCGGCTGGACTCAGACCACAGACCACACCAAGTTCCCCACCCGTCTTTTATTTTGCCGCGCACGCATCACTTTGATTTATTCTGAGAGAGATCATCTATACACGGCGTATAATGTCACGCTGGGCAGCAACTTAAAACACTTTTTTGGACGTGTTGTGAACACAGCACGCTAGGATGTATGTCCGCGTTTGCCTAGCCAGGCACAGAAGAAAAATTTCATGGCAACGTTGCTGTAACTTTCACTCATTGAAAAATGTTTCTCTGCTTGCATCAAGCCCGGTCAATGTCACGCCCCTGAGAGCCATATACCACACCGTGATTGGTAGGTTCATCAGTTCCTCACACAACACTGTAAAAGTGCCATTCATATAAAACTCCAGGGCCGCACTAACATTAAACTTTTATATTGAAGCCACAAAATATCGTGTTGCGGGCCTAAAATGGACGTGAGCAGAACCCATGGTTTAATGTGACCTTTTGTGGCGTATCTTCACCATAACCCAACAATTATATTTCTTGGTTTACTCTGTAGAAGCTGACGTCTGAGCTAGCAGGTGTGGAGCAGCAGAAGAAGGTCCTGGAGATGGAGCTGGACCAGTGGAGACAAAGCACATTCCCTCATCACACTAAGCAATCTCCAGTAAATGCTGAGTGCTCCTGCCAGGCCCTGGAGGCCGAGGTCAAACAACTGCAAGCCAAAATCAAGGTCAGTGCACTCACAGGACACTTAATTAGGTACACCAGTATCCAATGAGATAGAGCTGTATTGCCTTTATAAAGACAATAAGGGTCATTTTCAATTAATTAATATGTAATCTTTATTATTGTGGCTGTGGTTTGCACGTTGTTAAGAGGTAACCAAAATATAACATCCATCCATCCATCTATTTTCCTCCGCTTATCCGGGTCGCGGGGGCAGCAGCTTCAGTCGGGAAGTCCAGACTTCCCGGTCCCCAGCGACCTCTTCCAGCTCCATCGGGAGGACACCAAGGCGTTCCCAGGCCAGCTGTGAGACATAATCCCTCCAGCGTGTCTTCCCGGGGGCCTTCTCCCGACTAGACATGCCCGAAACACCTCACCAGGGAGGCGCCCGGGAGGCATCCGGACTAGATGCCCGAGCCACCTCAACTGGCTCCTCTCGATGTGAAGGAGCAGCTGCTCTACTCTGAGCTCCTCCCGGATGGCCGAGCTCCTCACCCTATCTCTTAGGGTGAGTCCAGCCACCCTACGAAGGAAACTCATTTCCGCCGCTTGTATCCGCGATCTCATTCTTTCGGTCATGACCCATAACTCATGACCATAGGTGAGGGTGGGAACGTAGATCGATCGGTAAACAGAGAGCTTTGCCTTCCGGCTCAGCTCTCTCTTCACCACGACGGTCCGGTACAGCGACCGCATTACTGCAGATGCTGCACCGATCCGTCTGTCGATCTCACGCTCCAACCTTCCCTCACTCGTGAACAAGAACCCGAGATACTTGAACTCCTCCACCTGAGGCAAGACCTCACTCCCAACCCGGAGGGTACAGTCCACCCGTTTCCGACTGAGAACCATGGCCTCGGATTTGGAGGTGCTGAGTCTCATCCCAGAAGCTTCACACTCAGCTGCAAACCGCTCCAGTAAACGCTGAAGGTCACAGCCTGATGAGGCCATAAGGACCACATCGTCTGCAAATAGCAGAGACGAGATCCTAAGGTCACCAAGCTGGACTCCCTCAACACCTTGACTGCGCCTAGAAATTCTGTCCATGAAGATTATGAACAGAATCGGTGACAAAGGGCAGCCTTGGCGGAGGCCAACGTTCACCGGAAACAAGCTCGACTTACTGCTGGCAATGCGAACCAGGCTCCTGCTTCGATTGTACAAGGACCGAATGGCACGTAGAAGCGGACCATCAATCCCGTACTCCCGGAGCACCCCCCACAGGACACCACGAGGGACACGGTCGAATGCCTTTTCCAAGTCCACAAAGCACATGTAGACCGGTTGGGCAAACTCCCACATACCCTCGAGTACCCTTGCAAGGGTGTAGAGCTGGTCCAGTGTTCCGCGACCGGGACGAAAACCACATTGCAGCTCCTCTAACCGAGGTTCGACTAACGGTCGTACCCTTCTCTCCAGCACCCTGGAGTAGACTTTCCCAGGAAGGCTGAGGAGTGTGATCCCCCTATAGTTGGAACACACCCTCCGGTCACCCTTTTTAAAAATGGGGACCACCACCCCGGTCTGCCAGTCCAGAGGTACTGTTCCTGACTTCCATGCAATGTTGTAGAGGCGTGTCAACCAACACAGTCCTCCAACATCCAGAGCCTTGAGAAATTCTGAGCGGAACTCGTCTACCCCCGGAGCCTTGCCACTGGGGAGTGATTTGACTACCCCAATTACCTCAGCCACGGTGATAGAACTGTCCACGTACGTATCCTCAGACTCTGCTTCCTCTATGGAAGGCATGTCAGTGGGATTGAGAAGGGCCTCGAAGTATTCCTTCCACCGACCAACTATATCCACAGTCGTGGTCAGCAAGCCCCCGTCCGCACTGTAAACAGTGTGAACTGGGGGCTGCTTCCCCTTTCTGAGGTGTCGGACGGTTTGCCAGAACCTCTTCGAGGCCGACCGAAAGTCGTGCTCCATAGCCTCACCGAACTCCTCCCACACCCGAGTTTTTGCCTCGACCACCGCCGAAGCCGCGTGCCGCTTGGCCTGCCGGTACCTGTCAGCTGCTTCGGGAGTCCCGCAAGCCATCCATGCTCGATAGGACTCCTTTTTCAGCTTGACGGCAGCCCTAACCCCCGGTGTCCACCATCGGGTTCGGGGCTTGCCACCACGACTGGCACCGACCACCTTGCGGCCGCAACCACAACTGGCTGCCTCAGCAATAGAGGCACGGAATACGGCCCATTCGGACTCAATATCCCGGTCCTCCCTCGAAATGCAGGCGAAGCTCTGCCGGAGATGAGAGTTGAAGACTCGACGAACGGGAGATTCTGCCAGACGTTCCCAGCACACCCTCACTACGCGTTTGGGTCTGCCAGGTCTGTCCGGCATCCTTCCCCGCCATCTAATCCAACTCATCACCAGGTGGTGGTCAGTTGACAGCTCAGCCCCTCTCTTCACCCGCGTGTCCAGAACATACGGACGCAGGTCTGATGATACGACCACAAAGTCGATCATAGACCTGCGACCTAGGGTGTCCTGGTGCCAAGTGCACTTATGGGCATCCTTATGTTCGAACATGGTGTTCGTTATGGACAAACTGTAGTTCGCACAGAAGTCCAGCAACAACACACCGCACGGGTTCAGGTCAGGGAGGCCGTTCCTCCCAACCACGCCCCTCCAAGTCACACTGTCATTGCCCACATGGGCGTTGAAGTCTCCCAGTAGAACTATGGAGTCACCAGCTGGGGTGCTCTCCAGCACCCCTCTGATAGACTCCAAGAAGGCTGGGTACTCTGAACTGCCGTTCGGCGCATAGGCACAAACCACAGTCAGGACCCTTTCCCCAGCCCTAAGGCGTAGGGAAGTGACCCTCTCGTTTACTGGGGATGACTCCAACACAGAGGCACCAAGCCGGGGGGCTAACAATAAGCCCACACCAGCTCGCCGCCTCTCCCCAGCGGCAACTCCAGAGAAGAACAAGGTCCAGCCCCTCTCAAGGAGTTTGGTTCCAGAGCCTAAACTGTGGGTTGAGGTGAGTCCGACTATATCTAGTCGGAATCTCTCCGCCTCTTCCACAAGCTCGGGCTCCTTCCCCACCAGAGAAGTGACATTCCATGTCCCAAGAACCAGATTTGGCCGCCGAAGACCTGGTCGCCCGGACACCCGCCCTCGACCACTGCCCAAACCACACAGCACCGGACCCTTATGCTTGCCCCTGCAGGTGGTGGGTCTGCGGGGGGGAGTTCCCGTGTGGCTTCTTCGGGCTAGGCCCGGCCAGGTCCCACGGGTGAAGACCTGACCACCAGGCGCTCGCCTGCGAGCCCCTCCCCCAGGCCTGGCTCCAGAGTGAGGCCCCAGTATCCCACGTCCGGGCGAGGTGCGGTCACTCCTCTTGTTTTTTTTCATAAGGGTCTTCTGAATCACTCTTAGTCTGGCTCGTCACCTAAAACCTGTTTGCCTTGGCAGACCCTACCAGGGGCATAAAGCCCCCGACAACATAGCTCCTAGGATCACTCGGGCACTCAAACCCCTCCACCGCGGTAAGGTGGTGATTCACATAATTTAGTATAATGCATTCCAGTTCTACGCACTGAAAACCACAATTATATAATGTATAAATGTATTGTGAATTCAGTACATTTCTGGCGAAACTAACATTAGATGCTTTTTTGGCCCACTTAAAAAATATAAATAACTATGGGTGTCGCGACTCCATCTTACGTGTATTATTATTCACTGCAGCGATGCCATAGCTGACAGTCTGACTTCAGGCTGCCTTTTTCGCTAGACAGCTTTTCTCTGAAGAGAAAAATATGATCACATTTTAATGTCACAACATCTTGTTGCGCAACACGCTAGGCGTAATTTTACAAGAACAGCTTGAAGTGATGAATGATACACGCAATCCCACCAATACTGGTAACTACTTACCATATCTTGACCTACATTTGATTGGTTGTAGCATTGTTAATAAACAAAAGTCAAAAATGTCACAGAAGCCCCTTGCATTTTTCCATTTTCCTGTACAGGGGCCTCAGTGGAAAAAGCCACGCCCCTGTCTTGTTGGATGCTATTAATTTGTGCAAGTGTACGTACGTAATGTTGCGATAATGTTGTAATTGTAGTTATGTTTTTTTGATCTTTTCTCTATTATAAAATATTATGTGTTTAATTAGTATTTACATATTTTTTAATACTTAAATAACAAAAAACACGTAAAATGTAGATTATTGCTGATTTTGTTCATGGGTAATCTACAATATATCGTGAAAAAATTGAAAGTATTAAATACACAGATTTTCAGTATTATTCATTCATTTTCTATACCGCTTATCCTCATTAGGGTCGCGGGTATGCTGGAGCCTATCCTAGCTGGCTTTGGGCGAGAGGCGCGGTACACCCTAGACTGGTCGCCAGTCAATCGCGGGGCACATGTACACAAACAAACATTCACACTCACATTCATACCGATGGACAATTTATAGTCGCCAGTTAAGCTAACATGCATGTTTTTGGAATGTGGGAGGAAACCGGAGTACCCGGAGAAAACCCACGCACGCATGGGGAGAACATGCAAACTCCACACAGAGATGCCCAACAGAGATTTGAACACTGAACCTCCTGACTGTGAGGCCAATGTGCAACCCACTCACCACCGTGCGGCATATTGAGTATTATCGCAACAAAAACTTCTAAAACTCCTTAATTCTTGATGATGTTGCTAATTCCCCCAAAACTCCCATCTTAGCTTTACTATTAAATCGGGTAGCTTTTAAAAAAAGATCTTCAGCCTTTCAATTTACTTTTCAATTTACACTTATCACCTGAAATTGCATGTGATTTCAACATGAATTAGCATTTCTTGCCAGTTGATCTTATTAGGGAGCACCTGTCAGAATGACGAGCGCCGCGGAATAACAGTACAGACGTGCCCCACATCACAGAGAGCTAGAGAGAGAGGTGCAAGCCAAGCCCTCGCCCCCACCAGCTCATCAGTGTCACGGAGCAGATTGCTGCTGTCGTTACACTTGGCACAGAAAGTCATGTCAGGTGACAGCAAAAAAAAGAAGGTATGCCATGTGGGGGATGTTATCAAATGCTGTCACTGGTGATACCCCCACGGAGGCTGTTTTAAAAGCAAAATGAACAAGCACTAGCAAAGTCCATCATCAAAAGACAACCTTGTTTTGAGAGAATTGGAGAATTTATCAAAATACCCCAGTGTTTAAATGTGAAAGAATGCTCACTATCGGACTCCATTTGTTTGATTTGCATTTTTGCACAATTACACACAATATTTGGTTGGACCGCCTTTAGCTTTGATTACACACTCATTGTTTGGATACGCTTCTGCAATGGCACAAGATTTATTTCCGCCCAGTTTTGCATTATATTTTAAATATCTTGCATTGATGATGGTAGAGTCTGCCCGCTGCGCAAAGCCTTCTCCTGCACATCCCAAAGATTCTCAGTGGGGTTAAGGTCTGGACTCCATGTGCGAAAATAATGTGTCATGCTCCCTGAAACACTCTTTCACAATTGGAGCCCAATGAATCCTGGCGTTGTCATCTTGGAATATGCCCGTGTCATCAGGGAAGATAAAAATGCATTGATGGAATAACCTGCTCATTCAGTATATTCAGGTGGTCAGCTGACCTCATTCTTTGAGCACATAGTGTTGCTGAACCTAGACCTGACCAACTGCAGCAACCTCGTACCTATTTGCTTAGTTAGATTCAGGTGGCCACTTTGGTTTGTATGACAAAAATTCCAATAATGTTGACTTTTGATTGATTATGGACAGTGACCATTGTTGTTGTTGTAAAGGAAGAACTTCTTGTACAGTGGAACTCCGGAATAAAAAGCTGTAAGCTGAATTCAGCTTTGTAAGCTGAAATCAGCTTTGTAAGCTGAATTTTTTTGTAACCTAAACAGCATTTAACATGAAAATTGGCTAATTTGTTCCACTGACCCGGAAGACCCCTCATACAATGGGAAAAAGCACAGTTCTGCACATTTAATGTTGTATAAATAACGAGTATTGTAATACAAATGTAATGTAATAATAAAACCTCAAATAGAATGTATATTGAGTTAAAATTATAAAAGTTTCTTACCTTTAATATGCAGGAAGTGCAGTACCGTACAGGCAGCGATAAACCAATCAGAAAACATTATGTCATACGTAGCGTACGTACACTACCGCCATGCCTCCAGTAGGTATCCTTTCCTTATGCTGCAAAACAACATTTTTGCCGATCGCCGGGAGAGTTACGCCAACATATATGAATGGATTGCGGATGCTTGGGCTAAGGTATCTGCTTTAACTCTTGTCCAAGCTTTCACGAAAGCCGGCATCATTGCTGAACAGCCGACGGACAACGAGACTGATGGCCGACAATGATGACAGGGAACCTGGCATGTTTGACAGTGAAATTGCCCAGCGGTTGAAGTCAGATGCAGAAGATGGACTTGTGGGACTTGTATTCTGGGGCATTCGTATCCCGGTGTTCAACCGTATTTCATTTCTTTTATATCTCAGATAAGATGCTTTCAGCGTGTGAGGCCTTCATGGGAGATGTGAAAAAAATACCGAAGAATTTCAGCAACATGTGCACACACTTCCTATGGCAAGCTAAATCTAAAATGTGTTTATTTTAGTAGGTTATTTGAATGTGTAATAATTAGGCCACTGTTTAAAATCTTGAGTGTAATACCTTGTTTATCACGGTTAACTCGTCCCAGACCCGATTGTTATAAGTGAATAGGGCTATGTTCACACTGCTGGTCAATTCCAATTGTTTTGCTCATATGCGATCTGTATCTGATTTTTCCATGTCAGTGTGAACAGCACAATTCTGATTTTTTTAAATGCAACTCATTCATATGTGAATATAAGTCGAATATGTATGCGATGTGACTGAAACAGCAAGTTGTCTACAAACTTCTATACAAAAATTCTTGCCGTCTTTCTTTTTAATCTTTTACACGGAATCATTTGGTTAGGAAAATATTGACTCCCGTTTCATAAAAGCTTTGAAATTGTCGCACAATCTTTAAAATGTGTGGACCGATACTGAAATGTCGATATCTCCGATACGATTCTGAAATCAAAATACTAAAGCAATACTTTTCATACTCCAGGTATATGATTTTGCCCTTTCTTTCTGATGTTGTATATTAGCTTGTAAATCACCCCAATACCTCAATACTGTATACTTCACGATTTAAAATAAATCAATAAATGACTATGATGTCTTCATGCTATGATTTGAAATATTATACACTACGTTTTCAAATTTACCAGACACATTAGATGAATTTTCACATAGTATTGAATTGGTATCTGATACCAGCCTGGATTTTACACAGTAGCCAATAAGAAATTAAATCACACAGCACATCTCTGGAGCGCTCACAGCAGCAGTCTTTACTTCCGTAAAAACATGAAAATGCGAATGATGTTCTGCTTCTGCGCGTGCATGTCACATTTCAGGCGTGTTGTGTTCACATTACAAGTCACATTTGTTTAGTAATGTAAACGACCGCATAAAAAAATTTTGATTTTATACAAAATATCAGAATTGGGAATCCACCGTGCAGTGGGAACGTAGCCTGAGAGTCCTTATTTATTTACATGGATTGTTTTCCTAGTTAGAGCCGAGAAAACCTGTTTACAACCTTCTAAATACGCTTTTTAACATTATTACAGCTCTCCATCCATCCATCCATTTTCTTCCGCTTATCCGAGGTCGGGTCGCGGAGGCAGCAACCTAAGCAGGGAAGCCCAGAGGTCCCTCTCCCCGGCCACTTCGTTCAACTCTTTCCAGCGGATGCCGAGCCCTTCCCAGGCCAGATGAGAGACATAGTCTCTCCAACGTGTCCTGGGTCTTCCCCGAGGCCTCCTACCGGTTGAACGTGCCCTGAGCACCTCCCCAGGAAGGCGTTGGGGAGGCATCCTAACCAGATGCCCGAGCCACCTCATCTGGCTCCTCTCAATGCGGAGAAGCAGCGGTTCTACTCCGAGTCTCTCCTGGATGACAGTGCTTCTCACCCTATCTTTAAGGGAGAGCCCAGCCACCCTGCGGAGAAAACTCATTTTGACCGCTTGTACCCGCGATCTTGTCCTTTCGGTCACTACCCAAAGATCATGACCATAGGTGAGGGTAGGAACGTAGATCGACCGGTAAATCGAGAGCTTTGCCTTTTGGCTCAGACAGACAGATCGGTTCAGAGTCCGCATCACTGCAGACGCCGCACCAATCCGCCTGTCCATCTCGGGTTCCATCCTTCCATCACTCGCGAACAAGACCCTGAGGTACTTAAACTCCTCCACTTGAGGCAGGACCTCATCCCTGACCCGGAGATGGCACTCCACCCTTTCCCCGGCGAGAACCATGGACTTGGAGATGCTGATTCTCATCCTAGCCGCACACTCAACTGCGAACCGATCCAGTGAGAATTGAAGGTCACGGCTCGATGAAGCCAGCAGGACCACATCATCTGCAAAAAGTAGAGATTAAATCCTGCGGCCACCAAACTGAAACCCCTCAACGCCCTGGCTGCACCTAGAAATTCTGTCCATGAAAGTAGTGAACAGAATTGGTGACAAAGAGCAGCCCTGGCAAAGTCCAACGCTCACTCGAAACGGGTCCGACTTATTGCCGGCAATGCGAACCAAACTCTTGACACCGGTCATACAGATAACGAACCCCCTGGTTTAGGTGGTCCAATATCCCATATTCCCGAAGCACTCCCCACAGTATTCCCCAAGGAACACGGTCAAATGCCTTCTCCAAGTCCACAAAACACATGTAGACTGGTTGGGCAAAGTCCCATGCACCATCAAGGACCCTGCCGAGAGTAGGATCCTCCTCTCCAGAACTTCCTCCCAATTGTTAAAATTGTTGAAATTGAATAGTTGAAACTCCTTCTGACAGGGGACTCTGCCAGACATTCCCAGCAGACCCTTACAATGCATTTGGGTCTGCCAGGTCTGACCGGCATCCTCCCCCACCATCGGAACCAACTCACCACCATGTGGTGATCGGTTGACAGCTCCGCCCCTCTCTTCACCCGAGTGTTCAAAACATGTGGCCGCGAATCTGACGACAAAACCACAAAGTCAATCATCGAACTGCGGCCCAGGGTGTCCTGGTGCCAAGTGCACATGTGGACACCCTAATGCTTGAACATGGTGTTTGTTATATCCAATTTGTGATGAGCACAGACGTCCAATAACAAGACACTGCTCGGGTTAAGATCAGGGGGGCCCACTGGGACCCCTATACTTCTTCCCTCACACCCAACCCAATATGCTTCTGTAGACATAATAACAGTAAATAAGCCATTTGTAATAAGCCCAGACTTGTGTGTTGCCATTCATGTGTTCACAATGGGAGGACACTGGATGGTAGACAAAACGTGACGTTAGGGTTTTGGAGTTGAGTTTTATCTTGCCATGTGTTATGGTCACATCACAGTAGCTTGTGTTTTTAGGGACTATTGTGCCTGATATCATTCAAACCTGTTGTATAGGCTGTTTCAGCGATTAAGTCTGTTGAGCTTGTCCCACTGTACATTACATAACATTTGAACCGTTTTAACTATTTTTAGTTACTAGTGTAGAATGCAAAGTCAATGTCTTTCAAAGTATTTTTTAAATGCATTCTATTTGTATATTCATTTAGCCATTTTTTCTTGAAAATGTTTAATTTGTTAAATTCTTAAATTCTTAATTTAGACAAAAGTACATAACATTTGCTTGATTATGCATATGTTGTGACTAACAATAGGGGATTTCAACCACAAAACCAAATGACCTATTTTTAAAAAATCGTGACAGAGTGGAGCCACAAAATTTGAATCAAGAAAAGTGGTGAGGGACGATCTACATTGTTTTCTTAAAATTAGGGCTGGCAAATGAAAATTTATTATGATCAGTAAGCATTTGCAACTCTGTCTGAAATATGCCCATTTTTACTGTATTTTATTGAAAGAACGATAGAAGACCGTACAGGATCATACGTATATTTTATTAGGGCTGTGAAAGTTAACACATTAATAGAAGTTAAGTTTTACATTTTCAACACATCAGCAAAACATGCATGCATGCATTTTGAACTCTACTGTACAGAGTATTTTTGGAGCTTTGGTTAAAAAAAAAATCCAAGGGGGGGGGGGCTCACACCAGCAAAGTTTGATACATTTTGGAGTATATAAAAGGCGATTAATTTGGCGTAAGAATAATATAATGTAAAAACATGCTTTTTAAAGACTTGCCTTCAATAGTAGCTATAACAATGTGAAGCATGTGTTTATGAGGGGAGTCAAAAGTACCTTTTAAATGAGTGGTGTGGGTCTCTAAATCATCGTGTGTTCCAAGCAATGCCCTTTATCTCATCCACTTTGGAAAATACACTTTCCTCTTAACCTCTTTTAGCACCTCCCCCTCCCGCTGTAAATATAATGAGGAGGCATGCTGCGTCTGACCTGTCATCAGCCGCGTCGCACCCCCTCCCCGATATCGCACTGAAACACATTAACACACACACACGCACACACTCACGGCAACCTCCCTCCCTCTACCAGAGTACAAGTGCGGAGGTCACGAGGCAGGTGGCGGCTAACAAAGCCCTGCGAGGCCAACTGCAAGAGAAAGAGGACAAGCTCCGCCAGCTGCAGGACAAGTTAGTCACTTCTTCTGTATCTCTCTTCGTTCTCTCCGCCCTCCCGCATCCCTTGTTCTCTTTCTGCCTCTCCTGCCCTCCCCCGTCCTGCCTCCCTATCAGCGGCTCATCCACGGTGATTGATTCCACCGTGTGGAAGCTCGCAGGCTCATACAATCGTAGAACTTGCAATTTTGTTTGAATGCTGTGAAATGCCCGTCAAAAAAAAAACGGCATCTGCAAAGTTGACATCAGTCTGTAACCGCATATTATAGAGGTTCCCAGACGTGCTAGATTTAAAGAATCTTATAATGATACACCATTTTACTGTACTTGTGTAAAAACTGTGGCCTCGTTTGGCTCTCATAGATGCACCAATTAATTGCAGGTTGCGTCCGCTTGAAGAAATTAACACCAAACCTCAAATAAATGCTGTCCTTCCACCAGGTAGAAAAAAACACTATTATTATTTTTACTGTGACTGATTTACAAATTTTTTCAGAGAAACGTTTTACATCAGCGTTGCCAGAAGTGCAGAAATAGGGATATCTGTAAAGCTGATGTTTTAACCCAAAATCTGGTGTATATAGCATATCATTACTACTAATTTGTCATGAAAATTGTTTTATTGATTTTTTAAATGGGAAAATATTTTAAAAAATCCATTCTACATGTAGAGAAATGTAGAGTCTACTTAACAGACTCCTGCTACTTGCTGCAGTTGAGTAAATAAAATACCCTGGCCACTAAAAGATCAAATACAGTAAATATATCATGTTTGGTTTTCTTAAGTAAAAAATGTTGTGTTAACTACTTTAAAATACCAGAAAAATATTAATTATATCGTCAAACATCATGACAAAAAATATTTTATTGTGTTTACAACTGGAAAACTACAAGCTCATGCATCCCAAATGAGCCAAACTGTTTTTTTGATTCAGTGTGTATGCGTTCTGGACTGACACTGACAGCATTTTATTTTTTATTTTATTACCAGGGATATAATTATAATTGTTAATGTGAACTATTGTCTCTCAGCCTGCACACTGTACATGAGCGAGCAAAAGCACAAACATCTGAAGGAATTAGCGTGTGTGGCCGTGAGGGTGTCTTTTATGTGTGTTGGTTTGTTCGTGTGTGTCATGTCGTGTCGCTGTTGTTTATGTGGGTAGCTGATCCTGACTTATGGATCAAAGCAGTGTTATTGATCAATCGTGTGCCGCAGGAGGCGCCGTTATGGCCCGTGACACGGAAAACCCACACGCATCGCTCTTTGCCTGTGGGCCGCGAGTATTAATGAGTTAGATGGTACACACCGTGTGGCATCCAGCGCCTTACACTTCTCTAATGTAATGCTAGAAACGGTTTCACGTAGGGGGAACCTGAGCCTTGTCTCAGGCATATCAAGTGGAACCTCCATGGCCAAACACAATCTGTTCCCATAGACAACAAATGGACATGGACATAATCGCTTACAAGGTCATCGAAAGAAGTTATGTAAGTAAGTGGCATTGATACTTCTTCAAATAGTGGCCCCTTCTCTTGTCGATGCTGTTACTGAGCAAATTGCCCAATGTGGCATCAACTTAAACACGTCATCACCGCACGTAAATAACATCAGCCAGCTTTTATTTACATATAACAAATGCAATGCAAAGTATGGCATCTGTACAGCTAAGGTTTACAGTGAAGTTCCTATAAACACAAACCTGCAACAATTATTCCATGAATCGATGATTAATTGATTATTAATCAACAGCTATTTTGGTATTTGATAATTATTTTTTGATGTAAATATCCTGATTTCAGCCCCTCAAGTGTGAATTTTTTTTTTTTATAGTTTCCTTAGTCATCCATGAAAACAGACCTTTATCTTTGTATTTTAGGTAAAACAGGATATTCACACTGATCAGCTTTGACTCTGGAAAACAGTGATCAGCATTTTGGCCTTTTTTCTGATATATTCCGGACCAAACCACAAACTGTCTGTGTTTGGTTCATATTGATTTGATCTGTCTAGGGCCTAACCCAGGGGTGTCCAAAATGCCAAAATGCTATTTCTCCAGGCTGTGCTTTTTTCTATTGGCCCATAGCACATTCTAAAAATACAATTAAACACGTTTTTATAACAGTAAAATGGAATAAATAGCAGTAATTGTAAGAATAAAGACCAAATAATAATAATCAGAAGGGAATAATTATCAAAAGTTCAAATATTAAAGAGAAAAAAGTAATAATATGAGAAACAAACCAATGAAAGAGGAAAGTTGCAAAAAAAATAGATGTAAATTAGATTATAAATATACAGTTTATAGTAGCTGCTGGATTGGGGCATTGCTTTCCACACAACAGGGCTGGAAAAAGTGAGTCTTGGTGGATTGTCCTTACACACAGGCGTTGGTGTTATGGCTCTGCCACTTCCCCCTAAGGTGGGAACAGGTCAGATTTACTTCATTACACCACAGCGACACAGGAAAAAAAATGTAAATAAACAAATTTTGCTCCAGTTTCAAATTGTGTGACCTCAGAGACGTTAGAAAGGAGAAAGTTATATTGTCTTTCCACTGTTAGGGTTTCATCTCTGAAGACCTTAGTCCTCCCCTCTTTGTCAAGGATGCTGTGTCGTGCGCATGCCTTCCTCAATAATGCATCCAGGGCATGTGTACCATCACAGTGGGGATGCCTTGTGTTTGAATGTGACCAAAGCACCGGCGGATCACAGCCAAACAGAGCAAACATTCCTTCCGCTGAGCTTCCACGACGCCTCACACACACACACACACACACACACACACACACGCACACACACACATTTGTAGCTCGCCATCTCTTGGAGGGACCCTCTTCTCAGAATGAAAGACGTGTCTAGACGCCTCTGAAATATACATTTCAGCGCACACAGGGACCTGGGCTGGGCTGCTTCGACTTAAAGAAGGAGGGGGGGGGATTTCAAAGTACATCGGCATGTCCTCAGTCAATATCCGGCGCTGTGGCGCTGCTTTATTTATGAAGGTGCGTCTTTCATCTTTTGAACTGTTGTCTATCAGCCACATCAAGTGTCCACACACGCTCTCTCTCCCTCCTTAACCCTGCTGTTATCATTACAATGCACGCATGTTTGATGAACAATACTGCTGCAACAAGCAGCAGAACAAAGGGAACAAATGTGGCGAGTGATCAGAGTGGAGATTTCAGCCTTTTCTTGCTAACGCTCATAAATACAGATCACTCGCCACAGAGGCCAAGCACCATACCGTATATCCCTCATTCTTTTTCATCCTTTATTCTTTTTGGGCTGCACAAGAAGACGAAGAGAACATCTAAAATAAATGTTGTCCATCTAATTGCCATTAGCGGCAGGGCAAAGGGAGCCGCCGAGGGCCCTTATTGGCGCTCTTCATCTTTAAGTCAACACCAGACAGTCATCCGAAAGGTTCAATATGGGTTTTCTCATTAATGGACAAATCCATGGGGTAGCAGCAGTAAGCAGCACCAGTCTTTCCACCACCTCCCACCCCAAAGTCCCAAGGCAAGACTCCCCTCTTATTTAATTTAATGTCACTCCAATAGGACAGGCTCACATTTATTCAGCCAGTCTGCCCTTAGGCTGTCGTTCACCAAGGGAGACAGGGACATTTACTTACACCAAAGTGTTTGCTCGAGCGTTGCATCATCTGTTAAGTTTAAAAACACCAATCTTGGCCAGTATGGGTTGGCCTTGAAATTCACCAGATTTTTGAAATACAAGAAAATAACAATATGCTGCATCGTTATCCTTTTTTTGTGTGTATTTCAATTCCCATAGGTCAGCGGTGCCCAAAGTACGACTCGGGATCTCTTTGGGAGCCACAACAGTTTTTTTTATTTGTTCTATGACTTTGTAAAAATACATTTAAAAAAGAAAACAAAAACATGAGGTCAAAAAGAAGAATAAAAAAATGACGCTATAATAACACTAATAATAATATGCTTTGTCAAAATGAATCAAATTTAAGAAATAGTTATAAATCTTACAGTATATGATTATATTACAGTCGTCCCTCGCAATGTTCGATTATCACTCCCTTGTTATATTGGGTTTGTTTCAGAAATTATTAAATGATTGCTGTTTTGTGGTAGACTATGGTCTATTAATACTCAAAGCATATTGAAATACAAGTGATTCTGGTCACTAGGCCAGGGCTCCTGACTTCCATTTTTTTTACAAGAAGCACATTCATTCATTATCTATACCGCTTATACTCATTAGGGTCGCAGGTATGCTGGAGCCTATCCCAGCTGACTTCGGGCTAGAGGCGGGGTACACTCTGGACTGGTCGTCAGTCAATCACAGGGCACATATAGACAAACAAACATTCACACTCACATTCACACTCTAATGGACAATTTAGAGTCGCCAATTAACCTAACATGCATGTTTTTGGAATGTGGGAGGAAACCGAAGTAACCGGAGAAAACCCACACACGCACAGTGGCCCCTAACTTGAAATTTTAGGAACGCAAGCAGAAAATTTCGGGTTGCACACGGCAATTGATTTGCAAAGTAAACATTCAGGTTTCGTCTCCTGTCTTTGTGTTACTGATAAAAAAACGCCCTCTTTTCACACGTCGGAAGAAAGTGACAGCCATGCAAGAAGGTCTAAACAAAGATGGTCGATCGACTGCGAGAGGCTTAGACTGTGACAAGACTGTAGCCCCATGCAGACGAAGACAATCTGAGGCCTAAACACACAAATACTTCATAATATAATAATAAAACCCGCGCATCATCCAGACGAAGTCGCCGTTTTCAGGTTCTGTAAACAAACACTTTTGAATCCGGGTCCCAGAGTGGAAAGATTTGAAGACGTCGTTTACGCAGCTCCATAGTTACGGATTCGCCCCCAGCTTCTATGAAAACACTTGGGTCATAGCTCCACCCCTTTACAAACGCTTAAGCACTAAAACCGCAAACAAAAGTGGCGGCGTACATTGTTGATTTTGCTGTCGCTATTGGAGCAAAATCTGCTTCTTCTTCATTTTCGAGAAGAACAACAAATGCTGGAAGACACAGCACATCACTTTGTTCTGGTTTTATAATCCAGTGCGACTCAAAGCTACAGTTCCACTTCATCGTTGGTCCAGTTCGGCCACTTGTATTTGCCGTTTTCCGTTTACAGGCCGTCTGCGCAACTGCACTTGCCCAGTGTTTTGTTGTTGATCTTTCACGTGTTTTTCACAGCGCCACGGACAGGTTTGGCATATGTATTACATCGTTTTCACTCGAGTACATTCATATGGACGCACATAGTTTCTGAACTAACTCCATCTTTACAGGTAACGTTTTGGAAATTATGAGCGTTTTGTGTGGATATAGCCAAAGACTTCAGATTTTACAGAGTAAAACAGAGTAAAATTTCTTACAGTAACAAAGGACATAGTGCATCCATGCTCAATGAACATACTTTCATCTTGGCACACATGCATGAGTAGATGAAAAATGTACTTGCAATATCTCCTATTTTAGACGCAACATGCAACCATTTAGTTGCAGTCTGGAGTTCTGCACTAGACAGCAGTGATGACAGATAACATTGACACATTACCTTACATTACATTACCTTAACACTGCATGAAGTCATGAGGTCAGCCACGGCATGTCTGACATGATAGAGCAAAAAAAAAGTTTCTCCTCCCATTTTGCGTGGAAGTGGTATGTTTTTGGCTTCTTTAGTTTAAAGAAATACATTTGAGGCCGTGTAACTGAACTGGTTGGCCTGCCAGCTTAATAACTTGCCATCATGTTAAAAATAAATTTGATTAAAAATGGATCCTCGTAAAAATACTTGTTTTTTTCCCCCTCTAACCTGAATTTATTATTGAAATATTTTACTTTTATTGTGGTAAAATTTCAAATTTCATTCTCATATTTTAACTACAGTTATCAGATTCCTATTCTAAGATTGTTTATTTCACTAACCAGGCATCTTTTCTTTCCTTTTGTAATATTACAAGTCTATGGTCAAATTATTTCAACTATATTATCAATTCTTATTTTGTTTTTACTTAGTTTGGACACTTTCATCCTCCTGCAATGTTAAGAAAAGTGAAATTAAAAATAAAGATTTTCTAAATTACCTGTTCAACAATGAAAATGAAGTACCTAGCTAACTACAAAGTTCTTTGATTTGTTTTTGTTTTTGCATAGTTCCACTCTTATAAGTATTGGGAAAGAAAAGCATTTAGAGCTCTTTTTGTTTATATGGTTATTTGTCACTGCATAGCTCCAATGGTATACAGTAGCTTCTTAGAATGGTGAAAAATCAAACATGCCTTGTAATAGCAATCAGAAGTGACACAGGATCACCAAACATGCCTTGTAATAGCAATCAGAAGTGACACAGGATGCATTTAGTTAGAATCTAAACATCTGGTGCAGAGCAGCCCACGTGCCTCTCAAGGGAATTATTGTTAGCATACAAACATTTTTGTCATCCATACTCAGGCCCCCTGGTGTTCTTGTATGTGACTGCTGCAATCCTGAGCGTTTTTTAAACATTTACATTCACTGATTACAGTTTGCTAAGCAGTGTCACTGCTGCTTCAAAATGCTGTTTGTCAACAAGCAAGGGGTGGCGGGGGGCACCACCACACTGTTCCGCGACAGAGCACCCCATTTAGTATGCGCCTGTTGGGATGCATCTTTAATTCAGAACCTCTACCATCTCCAAGCGGCCTACTGGTGTATTTAGTTGTCATAATGAGCTGTCGTTTCTGCTTGCTGCACTGCATGGGGACACACTGCCTGCCAGCATTCTGTGTGTATTTAATCCTCTGCTGTGTCTAAACGACTTGTGTAAGATTTTTCACGATGAATGCCTCCTATCTGTGCAGAGCAAGCCACGCCGAGCGAGACGCAGGCATGAAAAAGCAGCTGGTGGATGACCTAAAGACCAGGTTGAAGTTTCTGCAAGAGATGGAGAAGAGTTATCGTAGCCAGGTGGAGGAGCTGGAGAAGAAGGTGTCTTAAGATACATCAAAGTTACAGTAATAAATGCTGATTAATGAATTGTGGTGAAATTACACTGGAAAAAAACAAAGCATTTAGCGATGATGGTTGACCTCCAAGATGTTCAGATTTCAGGTAGCAATTAATGATTAATGAAAGGTGATTTTTTTGTGCTGGACCTTGAAACAATTTGTTAACATGACAGACAAGGATAAAGATAAGTTAACCACGGCAAAATAAAACTACAATAGAGTAAAAGTCATCACCCTTTGAGGATTCCTGTTCCTGGCTCAAACTGTCTCTATGACAAAACCTATGAAAAAACTTTACATACAATTGTAAAAATAAGTTATCCGCAAGTAAAACACAATTTGCAAATGCACAAGTTGAGGATACCTGTTGCAAGACCAAATTGTACAAACACTGTGTAATAAATCGACATACAGTTAAAAATAATCACCCTCTCAATATACCTATGAGTATTTCAGGCTCAAACTGTCGCCATCGTAAAAACTACTAACTCTGCAGACAAGTGTAAAGATAAGGTATAAAATAAAGTAAAACCACTCACTCTTTGAAGATGCGTGGAAGGCACATACTGAGTACATGCTGACACGTACTGGCAACAACAGGAAGGTGTTTGCAGAGAGCAACTTATCGCTGTCGAGTCTGGAACCAATTTAATGAAATAAACGAGGGATTACTATGTAACAGATTTTTTTAATTTTTTTTTTGTTTTTTTTTTTTTTTAATTTTTTTTTTTTTTATTTTTTTTTTAATTGTTTTTTAACTTAAACTGTCCGACTTTTGTCTCTGGTCATTATTGTCTTATGTTAGATTAGATTAGATAGATACTTTATTCATCTCCAAAAGAAGTTTGCGTAAATGTTTCTAAAAGCATGATGACAAAAGCACATTTATAGACTTATTCTCCTGGTAAAAGTATTTCTGCACATTGTTGCACATTGAACACACAGCACATTTCATCTGCAGACAAATGCAGCCAGTGATGACATCATTTACCTGATTGATATGCAAGTTCCAAAGGATGCAATACCAGCCGCATGAGTCACCACATTAAAAAAAGAAAATTGGGTTATAACCGACCAGTCTGACGCGTGGAACAGCACGGTGTCATTTGCACCTAATCTGATCAAGGTAAACAGTGAACAGCAGTGCATAATGGCATTTGTCAATGTCAAGTTTGCAGGGTGAGGCCATGTTTGTGTACAGTTGTTCATATTTACTTGTAACCACAGTGCACTGGTTATGTTTGCTTTGAATAAATGGTATCATCCTTTTCCTCTTTGCAGGTCAACTCGTTATCAGAGGAAGCCTCCAACAGAAAGGCCTTCATTGAGTCTTTAAAGAGGAGACTGAATGTGGCCACCACACAGAAAAGCCAGCATGAGGCCTTCTGCAACAAACTAAAGGACGAACTGGAAAAAAAGGTTCTGGATTTGTACTAAACTATTATATTGTAACTTCAGGTGTTTGTTCACCAGAGAGGGATGGCAAATATGCACAACCTGCCATCTTAATCCACATAATACTTAATTTGCATTTGGTTCACAAATTTTTATTTTTGTACAACTAACCTGTTCACAAACAAAAGTGTTCACGTTGTATAATTAAGCCTCTAAAACAAGGCCTAAGTCATTCTTAAATATTACAGTTAATCTACAAATGCATCTTTTGATGGTCTTTAAATCTCACACTGTTGCCAGGTTGTGTCAAAGGAAAACTGCACTTTAAAAAAAAAAATGTTTTTATTGTTTTATATATATGCATTTACAGGTACGTTTACGATAACATGTAATACTTACATTATTTTTCCCCATTTGGATCATTTTAAACATTACTGGAACTTTTTACCTAGGCGCATTGATTTCGCATAGTCAATAGGAGCAAACGCTACTTTTGTCAACAACAGCAGCATAAAAACAGCGCGTCTGTGCTGCTACTAACCATGGCAGACTTCGTGAGAGCCGCTGTCATCGACGACTGCTTTTGGACAAATGAGGAACCAGAACCTTGACTTTTAAGCCTGAATCGATGAAGAATGCGCTACAGGTTATCAGGTTAGACGCCCCCTTAGCACTGGTGCGAAACAGTGTAATGAAAACAGTCACTTAACCGCTCTAATTGGGATGGCTGTCTTTCAGCAGCCATGTTGCCAGCAACCTGTTCTCCCCAATGAGCTGGTAAAGTCCTTCAGTCTGATGTTTAACCCAACTTTTTGGTAGGGTTGGGCATTGAGCATCAGTGGGAACCGGGACGAACATTCAGATTCTCCCAGAACCCTTCGTTTTTAAATACTGTATACTGTATATCGATCCTGAAGTTCGGTGATTGAAATTCCCGCCGAGTGGCAAAAATGTCTGCATAACACCAACGAATAAGAAGCGGCAGGAAGTGTTCATTCATTTCGACTATGGCTAGTGTACAAGAGCGCTGAAAAGTTTGCCTGAAATACTCCAAAAATGTGCAACATTTGCAACGCTGTCAATAGAGGGTGCACTGCTGACAGGATTAAACACCTCCGGACAGACGTCTTCAAACCAGTCAGGTAAGTAAAACAATTGATGACATGGCTTGTATGCCAACATTGAAGCAGCCATACTGGGAACAATCCTCTCAAACATTCAGCGAGCATAAGGCTTTGTACTTTCTCATTGACAAACGACCTGACATTAACGCCAGCTTTAGCCAGGAAGTTGACGAGACCATGCAGTAAAATTCACCTTACTTGTTTGATATTCTGCACACAGGTTAGTAGGAACTCCGTAGCATGGTTAACAATAATAATGGACTCGATTTTTATAGCGCTTTTCAAGAAACCCAAAGTGCTTCACAGTGAAGTGAACCCATTATTCATTCACTCCTCAGTCACACACTGGTAGTGGTAAACTACATCTGTATGCATAGCTTGCCTGGGGTAGGAAACGTGGCTGCCAATGCAAAATCATTTGTGAACATATACTATGTCAATTTCAATGGTTTGAATCCCATGACTGGCAATGTTAGCGCCGACGTGTTACCTCCTTTTCTCTCAACGAACTCACAGAAAATGGAAATAAATATGTCATCATGTTTCACATAGGGATTGTGGATGACGTGTAAAATAAAATTTTTAAAAAGTGAAGTTTCCCCTTAAATCAATGTTTCAGTATAGATTGGGTGCATTTTAGTATTTTGCTGCATCAAATTAGTCATAAACATATTGATTTAAAAAGTAAAGCAAAAGCAAGGGGCCTCAAAATCTGTCATTACATTTGGCTTCCTTAAAAGACTAAATGCCATGTTGTGAAAACGCAATACACATCAGCATGGTCTTACAGCTGTGCCGCAAAGGCAAACCTAAATTAAAGCAAGTGGCCTGAAAAACACCCTAAAATGGGTTAAATTTGGCTTCCTTGAAATGCTAAATAACATGATCTGGAAGTATGTAAGAATTTGGACAAATGTTGCACCAGCAAAATGTAGACTTTCCATCTTCCTTTTTGTAAATAGCTCACCAATCTTTCCTAATGTGTTTGTGTTGCAGGAGCAGCGCGTTCATGCCCTCCAGACTCGTGTGGGAGCCAGCGAGCAGGCCTTGGTCACTCTGGAACACAACACCACTGAGCAAATGGAGAGACTGACCCAACAGAACTCCCAAGCTTTGGATGTGCTTCAGAGGCAGCTTGGTCAGGCCTCCTCCCAGCTGGAGCAGCTTCACTCTTTCATCAAGGTGCTCTACTAAAGGGCCGCTTGATCAAAGGCTGAGGGGGGTGCAGTGTTGAATCATCGAGCGCATTTTAAATCACTGTCAAGGGCTAGCAAATTCTTCCCCCTGACAAGAAATAAAGATTGATGTCATCATGCGTATTTTTTCCTAATGCATAAGGAGATAAAGGCCCACAAGTAGATAAATTAGAGATTAGGGGAACTGGCGTGGTTGTTTCTGTGGAAATGTAATTCATCATCTGGAGGTGTGTTTGTTTATCTGGCACAGACTGATAAAGAGTGTCCCCCCGCAACTCTGCTGTGCTGACAGCTGTCTGTCAAAGAAAGAAGGAGCTAGGCAGAGATAGTGGTGTCTATTTCTGCACATGCATAAATCATGCACATGGTTAGATGGCGTTTTCCCAGCATTGATCCGATTTTTGGTGGATTTTGGTGTGTTTTTTAATCATCTCAGTCCTTTTCCAACTGCAACTTTCCAACAAATCGGAGTTGGGAGCACTTCTCTGAAGAGTTATATTTCAAATGGTGTCAGAAGTGGGAAACTCATTGATGGGCGGTTAGAATATGAGGACCTGTGACGGGTTGCATGCCCACAATTTGGCTTTTCAGTCAAAGTGGTGTCAAAAGTCGGATGCCATCTGTGGTCTACCCAGTCGGCAAGACCTCTGAGAAATATCACTGTATTGCGCAATTTTGGGGCGCAAGATGGATGTGTGGCACACATACATGTCTTCAGAAAGGGATGTGTTCACAATCAGGATCTTGACGGGCGGCATCATTAGTTTTGTATGCAATCTTGCTACAGTGGCAAATGGTGTCAGAAGTGGGATGGAGTGGAGCTGGACAAACTGCTGCCTATTGACTGTCTATGTTACTCAGGTCAAGACATCTATATGCCAAGGACACATACCCGGGATGTATGTACATCTATTCTATAGAGAGAAGATGGATTACTTTGATTTACAGAAATATTGAAAGAGTTGACGGTGCTCACATTGCGACTCACCTCGCCTCTGTTTCTCATAACCTCAAGTCGGTTGTGGGCCATTGTGATTTTGGTGAGGATTCACATCATTGTGTGTCTGCCCCTGGCTGCTGTGATCCCCTATAAGAACAGCTATCCCTTTGATTGGGCTGCCTTACGTCTGGAGGAGATTTACTCTTGTCATGTATTGATCAGGACTGGAGGGCTGTGTGAGTGTGTATAGATGTGTCTCAGCGTCTTCATGAGCATGTGTTTTTGTTGTGGTTGTGCCTGAATGTGTATGCAGAGATGTTTTTTTTTTTATTACTACTCTGTGGCAGCAGCCCCACACCCCTCAGGCACTGCAAAAAAAGTGGCCTTGAAAACCAATGGGGCACACACTAAGTGTATTGTTCTTGTGTGAAAGGCAACTTGGCTTTTGACTGTTGACTATTGTTTGTACTGTTTTTTTTAGCGATACGTTTTTTTTGGGAAATTTGCCCATCATCGACAATCCTTGAGTGAAACATAAACACATAGTTCTTTCCCTTTCTTGTGCATTCTAAAGAGAAAAAACAAGTTAACAATGGACATAAGTGACTGTTTTTATTATACTGTTATCTATTGAACATAAGGGCGTGTCTTACCTGATGACCTGTAGCTCATTCTCTATATATTCAGGCTGAGAAGATAAGGCTTTAGATGCTCATTTGGTGGTGGTAGCACTCACAAAGTCTTCCGTGATTAGTAAAAGCATGGACACGCTGTTACTATGCTGCTAAAATAAGGTAAAATATTGTAAGTATCATGAATGTACTTGTTTGGACACGTCTTCTTATTCAGTGCGTTTTCTTGATTTTCATGACTAATTACATTGTAGATTGTCAGAACTATGAATGAACTCATGTGGACTTATGAACTTAACAAAAAGTGTGAAATAACTCTGAATATGTATTACCTGAATATGTATTAACTCATACATTGTATTTTACATACACTGCCGGTCAAAAGTTATAGAACAAATTTTTTCCAGTTCTTTTTTGACATGACAAGTCGTTATAAAGTCCATTGAATTGCTTGAAATGGTACAAAAGTAAGTGGTGAAAGAAAAAAAAAAACGAAAAGAAAGGTTACTGAAAAATAATGTATATTTCAGAATGATAATAAAAGGCCTGTTTCAGGGACCACAGAAGGGGTCAACCACTTAAAGCTGCTCTGCAGAAATGATGGTTGATCAAGCCTTGGAAGTTGGTGCTACTCATTCCTACAGGTGTGCCAAGTTCTGGAGTACTTACTACATTCTCTGTCTGCGTTAAAGCAGTGTTTGGAACACACTGTAGTACTATACCCTCTTCAGCACCAGTTGAACACTATTGAACTGGAGAATGTAATTTGTTGCTACCAACTTAGCAAAAAAAAAAGGCAATTAACAATAGAAGAGAGACAGTCCGGCTTAAAAATTGTTTTTTTCTCCGGAGAAAGTGTATATTTTATTTCTTATAATTTTTTTGAATAGCCCCGCAAACCCCTGGTGTTCTCTCGATGTGCTTCATGAGGGAGTCACCTGAAATGGTTTTCACTTCACAGGGGTGCCTTTTCAGGGTTACTTAAATTCTTGCCTTATTATCGGGTTGGGATCATCAGTTGTATTGTGTGTGTCTAAACCTTTGAAC
Source organism: Oostethus manadensis (assembly GCA_024372805.1). NCBI lineage: Eukaryota > Metazoa > Chordata > Actinopteri > Syngnathiformes > Syngnathidae > Oostethus > Oostethus manadensis. The sequence continues at coordinate 232,196 of QODF01000254.1, read as the reverse complement.
TGTACTGTACAGTATGTAAAATTATAAAACTTTGCTAGAGCTTTTTGATAGGGCTTTATCATCAAAAGAGGTGGGTCCCATGGCGTGCATTGTTAACTAACGGCAGCCTGACTGGTTTTCTCGCTTTAGAATGCACAGAAAAGGGAAATAAATATGGACTGTAGATGATTTCAGTGCAGTTTTCCTTTAAAAGGGGCCTATTATGCTCCTTTTCGGGCCTTTGTTGAGTTGAGTTCTGGACTCCTACAGAGCAGCTGCACACGATAACCCGCACAGAAAGCTTTGTAGATCTTTCAGACTCTGAGTTTTCCTGAAGTGTTTCCTTGGGTTTCCTGCCACCCGCCCAAACAGGCCATGTAATTTACTCCACCCCTGGGTACACCTCCCGCCGAGCCCACTCCGCTGTGATTGGTCACACACCCAAGCTCTCTAGAGGACTTCCTCGATCTGGCGGTACAGGAGTTGATAGAAAACAACGACGTTTCCTTTTAAAATGTCCGCTTTTAACAGCTATTAGCAGCCCCAGACATGGGTGAGCTTGTAATTTGCATGCATGCAGGTAACACCCCCTCCGTAACATGTGTCCATGTTGGAACATGGATAAGTTGTTACATACTGCTTGCTCTTCTGACTCTTCAACACTACCAAGTAACGTTTGAAAGGCGTCAGGCTTCAGCAACAGTTTGGTGGATAGTCCAGCTTTGCTGGCTCATATTCACTAAGCAGTCCCGTGCGAAGTACCGTGTAAGCAAATCCAACCACTTTTGCCGCACGCTTGCCTCTTTAGGAAAGCTCAACGGTGAAATTCTCAACAACAGAATCGGGCAGAGCAGGGGGGGGGCAGACCTACAAACATGCACATATAAGGTTTTGTGATACTTTCAGGACTAACTTCCAAATGCACAAACCTCGTTATCCGACGCGTTGGCATCATTTAACACGAGAATACAACATTGTAACAACATTTTTAGGTCAGAAAAGAGGAAAAGCATATTATCCTTACACCAGAATGCATAATTTTCTCTTCCTTGACACTTCTTGTGTTTTTGAAGGGCCCTTTGTGCCCTTGTGTGTGTGAAAGGGCTAGACGGAGCTAGTTATTATTAAAGATGTCTTTTTAGCTGCTCATTTGATCCCCATCGCTATGCCTTAATCCTCGCCTCGTCTAAATTGGCCCTCTGGCTATAGTGATTGTGCTCCTAGCTCCGGCTAATAGCTCTCAAGAAACACACACACACACACAGCACCTACTGTGTGCGTGTGCGTGTGTGTGTGTGTGTGCGCGTGCGCGCGCATTCTGTTGTTCCTCCCGTGGCTCGAAATGAGGTGATGAATTCCCTTCTTAATCTCTTTCCAGATTATTTCACATGCAGGGTTTAGGTCAATTAAAAGTAACCCTCCACTAGTGACAGTGAATATCTATTAAGGCCATAAATGAAAGACCGGGATGTGTAATGTTCTATGTATTCCTGAAGGGTAAGCACTGTCTATTTTCTTTTTTTTTTTTTTTTTTTTTACTAAAATCAGCTTTGTTTATCAGATCAAATAGACAATAGTTATGTTGAAATAGTATCCATCTGTACACAGTCCGTTCCGGAATATTTCTGCACCTCTGGTTGGCTGAACCCATTAATGTTCATGCTTTGCATGCATTGCACTACTCACCCTTGATTGAGAGCTGCACGATGGCCTAGTGGTTAGCATGTTGGCCACACATTCAGAAGATGTGGAAGATCTGGGTTGGTATCTCTATTTGGATTTTTAGGTTAACTAGAGACTCAAATTTGTCTACAGGTATGAATGGGAACGCGAATAGTTGTTTGTGTGTATGTGCCCTGCAATTGGCTGGTGACTAGTCCAGGGTGTACCCCGCCTCTCGCCCAAAGTCCTGAGCCTAGTGAGCACAAGGACGAGTCAACTTTACACATTTTTTACTACTGCAGAAGTGTAACAGAAAGATAACTGGTGTTTAAAGTAACTAATAGTATTGAGTAGACATGACTACTCAAACTACTCACCCTTTCACAGAAGCAGGGATAAGTGATTGCGCAAAGGCAAGCTGGCTGATGCTTCACAGCCATACCAAAAAAAACATGAAAAAGAAACTTCTCACCCTTTGACACAGTTGTGTGAAAAAGTTTGTCCCCTTTAATATGTTACTTAAAAACATATTAATATTAAATATGTTACCTAAAAGACTTTTACCTACCGGTAAACCGTAGGTAAACATAAACTTTTCAACAAAATAAATAAATGTTTTGCCTTTTTACAATTAAAACCAAATTTCCCAAAAAACTCAAATCGCCCTTGTATCCTTAACCTTTTCATATGCAACCCTCGTTGGAAAAGGTTTGGAAAGATTGAAATTGTTAGTCATTTCTCCGAGGGACTACTGCTTTAGTCTACACATGTAAAAAAATAAAATAAAAGTTAAAGGATGTAAGGGTCAAATACAAGACAGCGATGAGGGAAAATCACAGACCCCCTTCGTCTTTTTGGGGCCAAAGTAAATTTTTACAAAGCTTCAAATCGTGATCAATAGAGACATTTATTTGTTCAATGTTATCTTTTAAACCACTGTTGGTAAAATCTGTTAGCTGCTGGTGGTGGTGATCTTACATTTTTTGGTTAAGAATGTAATTTTGAGTTTTGGTTGTAGTTTAGTGCTGCAAAAAGACAAAACATAACTTACACTGGTCTATTGCTACAGGCTTTATTAACTCCGCCAGTGTGCACCTCCTGGAACAAGAAAGATGTTTGCCACGCTTCAAAATCTTCATCAGTCTTTGTTTTCCCTCAACTCTCCCTGGCTCGGTTACATTATGTTCTATCCGAAAGCAAGTTGTACTCTTTTCTTTTTTGTTTATTTGTTTGCATTGCGCTGAGAGCTGCTCCGTCCCCAGCTTCCCTCGTCTGACCATCTATTCCAAGGTCAGCTTTTCGGCGGGCTTACAAGGGAATGATACGGAAGATTATTGCCTCGATCAATAAGCTGGAAATGAAGCAAAGGGGAGTTTGCTTTATTGACTTGCTCGTGTACAGTGGCGGTTTTAACATTTAATTGTCTCTCTGTATTTAGAGCAAACTTCCCATTTAGTGCCCGGGCTGCCGTGCCATCCCAGGCCCCGTTGCTTGCCTCGCTTCGCCGTCCACTCGGGCACCATTTTGCAGCGGCCCCCTCGTAGCTTAATTATTAACAGTGTTATGCCGCCCTGTTGTGCGGCGAGACCTTCAGAAAGCAAATAAATAAATGAATGGCTGCATTTTCATGCGCCTCTCTGCCTCTGATGAATGATTCTCTGTCTGTGGAGGTTTTAGGAAAAACTGGAGGTGCATTTGATATCAAAGCTGCATTCCTGCAGGTTTCAATTGACGGGGCAACAAACCCTCAGGAGCTCTCTCCCTTGAAGGCAAAACCGGAGAGAATCTGAATGTGTCAAACTCAATATTCCTCCATAATACACTAGTCCTCGCTGGCGCATGCTTGATCAATTTCATTTATTCATCCGCCATCCTTCAGACTTCTCTGTATCCATTTCGTCATGTTCTTCTATCTCTCCTCCAGGCCCTGGCCAGTGAGATACTTTTAGAGGTGCAAGAGGTCAAGCAGCAGCTGATGAAGAGGAGGAGGCTGAGGCAGGCCGGCGCCTCAGCCAAGTCTATGATCAAAGCCAAGTCCATCGCTGCCTCCATCCTCCATATGTCGGAGAACGATCTGGCAGACATAATGGACTCAGACCAGGTATGTAAAGCCCTCTAATGCTCATTTGAGGGTCTAGATCGCCTCTAGTTGATGCCCACAGTGCAGCGCCTACCTATAACTAATTGTGCTGTAAATATACTAAAAGTTTCTGTCAGATAGAACCATTGGCGTATTGCTTTTGGGCAACTTCTTTTGTCAGTGTAGACTCTACAGCGTACAGTAACCTCAGATCATCCTTTGGGAGTCGGAGCTGTCGATTTGCCGTTGGTGTGGAAAGTAATTTGTGAGTTCATCTCTTGTTGTTTAGCCCAGCTGCAGCTCTTTGTTTCAGGTTGACCTCGGCTTACTGATGGATAAACAGACGTGGGCCAGGCAAACTTTTATGAAGACCAGTCGTATTAAGTAAAATGTTGTAGTCCAGGCTTAGACCGCGTTTAGAGGCAGCGTTAAAGCACTACATCAAAAGAATCTTCATTACACGTCTACTTTATGCAGTGGAGGAGCATTTATCTGTCTTTGTCTTTTACACCCGAACCAGCAATGGCATATACTGTATTGCTGCACTTTTACACAGCACTCAAATAATTCGATATGTCACATTGTTAGTGCCTGTGTCTGTTGTGATGTATACAATACTTGTCGGACAGCAAGGATTTCTAACAAACCGTTGCCAACTTAACACCCCTGATGCATCATTACGTCATTCGCTGCTTCTCTTACGGCTCTTATACTGCCTCAGAGGTGCAACATTGCCTTAACTGACGACTCGCCTTCCCATTCTGTGTGTCATACAGAAATCCAAGCGGAGAAACAAAACCAAAAAAACATGAAAGGACATTTTTGGCAAGCTATGTAAACAGGGCTTAAAGTTCAACACAGTGGACATCACTTCCTGTGGGACAAGATGGACTGAAAAGAGTCCTGCACTGATTCAAACATTACTTCCACAGACCTCAACCGTACTTACAGACCCGTCTGGCGGAACTCACTAACTCGTCAAAAACAATGAGTTACAACTTCAGACGATCCCTGGCAGGATAAGCTGTCGCCTAACTTCAGAGCTAATGACAGCCAACATAATTAGAAGACAAAGGGATGCTGCCACAGAAAATGCAGAGACAGAGGACGTTGAAGACAGTCAGGAAGCAGGTACTCTCCGATAAACAGCCTGACGATGCCACAGTGTACTGAAAAAAACCACCACAAGAAAGTGAAGAATGATATTGCATTGCTTTGTAGACATATTTTTGGGCTGGAAGAGAAAGTGAATGCCTTAAAGACGCACAGGGATGCATTGCAATTTCTGGACGTCAAACCTGTCACCAAAAAAAAAAAAGCATAAAGACGTGTGTCCGAACTTTTTATGGCTATTAAGTTATTAGAGGACCAGAAGAAGTAACTTAACCTGACAAAATGTTGAAGATTGAAAATAGTTTGTCAAGTCAAGCAATTGACAAATGTCTCCCGTGATCCAATGGTTCAAATTTTTGACGTGCCTTTAAAGAAGCAGTAGTAGTGTTTTTAACTTTTTGGTCAGACTCTACATTGTACCACTCGGTATGCTGCACACAAGTACCATTCTTTTGATTCTTGCTGAGACTTTCACTCTTTTGTCCAAGCTGGATAACTAGGCCATGCATCATGATCCCAGTAGTGTCATCACTTAGCAAAGCCATGTTGCAATCAACCTCAGGACCCTGGAGACTTCCTCCCCCGTTCCCTCTCTCTCAGGAGATGAGAGTGCCCCCCACCCCCTGCACTTGCTCACGCTTACAACTAATGTGATCCCCACTTCACCCATACAAGAACAAAATGTTCTCCACTCATCACAAATTAACACACTGTGGGGCCCAGGCTGTTCTTGTTGCTTTTTTTTTTTGCCAGATGTAAGTAGGGGCGTAACGGTACGTGTATTTGGTATTTTGGTATGGTACAGTGGTGTATCGAGTTCCCACACGGTACACATTAATTGGGGAACAGGAAGTCTTTATAAACTTTATAACGGGCTTTATAAATACAACCTGGTCTTTGGTGAGCAGGAGTCATCAGAATCAGAATCAGAAAAACTTTATTGCCATTGTAAGTGAACAATTCACTAACTAGGAACTTTCTTTGGCGACTTAGTGCAACGTAGAATTCTAAGTAAACATAGAGTATTAAATAAACATAGAACTAACTAAACATAGAACCTGAGTAAAAAGTTGAAATTACTGATAAGTAAAGGCATGAGAGTGTTTTTATTGCAGGTATTATAAGGTGCCAAAAATACTGGTTATAAAGTGAGCATAATTCAAATGTTATCAAGTGTTCATGAGTTCAACAGCAGCAGGAAAGAAACTGTTCTTGTGGCGAGAGGTTCTGGTCCGAATGGACCGTAACCTTCTGCCAGAGGGGAGTGGCTCAAGGAAGCCAGAGCTTGAAACCTTTCTTCTGTCCAAGTCTCCTGTTTGGGAACACATGGCCTTCCCAGTGAAACACCTTAATATACAAAGACAAGTGGATAAAATGAAAGGTGTGTGCCACCATTGTTCGGTAGAAATTGAACTGGAAGTAGTAATGCTGCATGTCAGCCAGTAAGGAACTTGAATTACTTAAAAATAAATAAATAGTTCTTCTCTGAATGCAACATTGTTTTATATGTTTCAATATGTTTTTAGGTGGAGATATTTCAGCAAAATTTATCATTTCTGGCAGCTCTTTTACTGAAGAAACACATCAAAAGTTCCTCAACGCTCAAAATAATATCTAAGCTATAGCCTATTATTATTAAACACCTAATATCAATGGGATGCCTCTACAGTATATAGAGCACATATAGTCACCCACACATACGTACTGTTTATATGCATGTTGCATATCATAGCATGCAGCAAAGGCTCTGAAAGGGACCATCCAGCTCCAGGCCCAGTCGATGAGTGGAGGATGGAGTGGATTGTTCTTGTATCTTGATCACCTCTTGACATCGTATATGTTTGAAGACCTCCCTCTGGCATCCGCTCACTTGCACTCTTGTCTTCTCAGTTGCTGTAAGCGCCAAGCTGCTAATTAGGCAAATGCTGAAATGATCACAGAGGCTCACACCTATAAGGTTGCAGGAAGCTGATAAAAGGCCAAGGGATAAACACGTGCTTAAGCCGTAAACCCAGCATGTGTGAGGATATGCAGCGTTGTTTGCTGTGGTGCACATTTGAGATTTGACCAAAATAACAATCTATAGTCACAGTAGACATTTAAAGATGTTCAAGATTTAGGACGGCCAACTTTGGCTCACGATTCAGTTTTCACATATTACTCCAGCGCTTCTTTCTTTGCTTTTTTCATTGTCATTCTGGCGCAATCTTACCGCTTTTTAGACTTTTTTGGGCAGATTTGACCTCTTCCGGCCATGGAACTCACCATACGCAATGTCATCATCTCTGTCCCTGTGTCTTATGGGATTCTGGAAGCAGCTGATAGTACTCTAAAATAATAGTGTTCCAAAAAAAAAATTTGATCTTAACGTGTGTCATGGACACTACTCCATATTTTGAATCAGTGTCACTTCCATTTCTTTCTGAATTTTGATGAAAAACTGGAGAAACAACCCAGAAATATCTAAATGGAATATAGTTTTTGTTGATTAAATTGTAATTACATTGTGTGCGGACTACGCTCTTTACTTTAGCGTAACATTTTGATCAAGTTAGGTGCAAAATGTGTTGCACAACGAGGTGTAATACTTGGGAAATTACAGAAATGTAAGTTCCACTGTTTTGTATCGTTTTTTTCAACATCTTTGTGACAGATTTTTGCTTGCCACAAGCTGGTGATGCACAAAAGGGCTGAAAACACTCTGGGGTTTTCAGGGGAAACACTGTTTCCCTTGTTTCAATGTGTTTGCAGTATATTTGTATATGTTTATAGTTTCAAATCTCTGTAGTCTGTGTGTCATGCCCCATGAAGCGATGGTACTTCTCTGGTACCTCTTTCAGGAGGATCACACGTATTCATTCTATGTCGATGTAAGTACAGTGGTTAATGTCATTAATCTGTTCCAGAGCGTTTGACTCATACCAAAAAAGACCGTTGCAGACACCCTAAACACACTTTATAGACAATATTATAGTTTTGTATGCATAAATAATGCTAACATAATTACAAATGGCAAATTAAATCACTTTAACCTGGTTTTGCAAAGAGGGTGAGGACAGGGGATCATGCTTGAAGGGGACTGCTTTTTTTTTTTTTTTTACTTTTTCTGCACTCATGTCCTCTCAAAAAATCTTTGGACAGATGTCTGGTAAAACGTTTTAAGATGCACAGTTTCACATTCAAAAAACAATGCCACAAACTTGACGTACGAAGTGTGGAAGTGAACATTTAACATAATTTTACCTATAATGGACAGAAGCCCTTGGACAAAAAAAAAGCACAACCATAAGAGCAATTTGTTAACCAAAAAACATGTGCAAATTTGACTAATGTAAAATCCATAGAAGCACCGCAAACGCACCTACATATGTGCAAACAATGTTAGTGGTGCGAATCAAAGTGTGCCTCTACATGTCTCGTGAATTGGTTAACTTTTCCACCACCTCGGAGCAAGTCGGAGGGAATTCTCAAGTTGGATCCTTGCATAATGTAAATAACGAAGCAAAGGGTAGGGCCTGCTGTTGCGTGACAGCACACGGGACACAGCCGGGCCGAACAACGCCACCGCTGCTTCATGGATGCAGCCCAAACTATCGTGTTGTTTATAAGAGAGTCTCAACAGATTTCTTCTATTGCTACCCGGTGCATGTCTCCACAATCAAATAACCTAAAGATTTTTGGCTGATATTATCTATACAGGAGGCTACAGCTAAATTGTTCACTCCTCAAACCGGATCTCCGGTCGCTTTGGTTTATCGTTCACAACTCTAGTTGGCACAAAATGACGACGCCCTGCATGACTTAATTGTGTGAAAAAGTGTTTACCCCCATACTGATTTCTTATTTTTTTGTATGTTTGTCACACTTAAATGTTTCATGGCCTTAAAAAGGCTTTTCATGTTGGAAAAACCTCAACTTGACAGAATTAAAATTAAAATTCCTTCACAGCTCTCTAAGATTCAATGCAAGTTATCGCAAATGCTTGATCCCAGTTCTTTCTGCTAAGGGTGGTCCAACCAGTTATTAGGTTTAGGCGGCAATCACTTTTCCACACATGGCCTCGTAGGTTAGGATTTTTTTTTTCTAAACAAGTCATAAAACTGCATTTTATGTTTCGTTGTGTTGTCATTGACAGTTGTATCTCCTTTTGCACTGTTATGACCGTCCACAGTGTTAGATCAAGCATTGCCTTATACAGTTAATACAAGTTTCCATTATTTTCTGAATTGGAATCAGAGCAGATTTTGTGTACCTCAAAGTTTACACTGGATAGCCACCATGCTTAGAGCCTGTTAAAATAAATATTACCACATGGTGATTAACAACAATATGGTGTTCCTCAATACTGATACACACAGGCTTAACATTTCCAAGTCCAACTCAGTGATGCATTAAAACTCAATGAGAGTGATGTAATGAACAGATAATGTAAACTATGTGATTCGTCTGCATTTTCTGTTTTGTAAGTCACTGGTGCAGTCGGTGCCTGAAGCAGACTATGAAATGAAAGTACACATAAAGTTTGGATGCACATGTCAGTGGATAGCTCCATCACCTTAGGCTTTACTGGATTTGGGACTCCGCCTGGAACTTTCCTTTGAATCAACCACACACACGCTCGCGCGCGCAAATACAGTTAGACATTTCCTCGTACGCTTGACCATGTCACAGTGTGAATATACTGTACAGTCGACCTTGTCCGAAGCCAAGTGGTCCACACTGCCACACAGTTCACCGTGTTCATTGCAAGGCCGCCACTCTGTTAAGTCATTATGCATGAGAAGCGTGAAAACTTTTTACTGGCATTTCTCCAGAGAGTCTTCAAGGTCTAGTAAGTGTTTGAATATAGTGACTCATTCTCTCTGGAGAAATCAAGGAACCTTTTTCATGTGACTTGAGTGGAATGCACTCTGCTATATGTGTCACTAATTATCATCTCAATATTTGCAGGGGACAGAGACTCCTTCAGATCAGGATTGGCTACATCATCTAAACCACATCCTCCAGCAAAAGGTAAGGCATACTGCAGTTTATCCTTCTGCATTGATGATCACATAAGTTAGGCAACACAATTGACATGTTGACTTGTGGAGTATCATTGTGGAGCATCATTTAGAATAGATTCTCAATTTACCCGTCTACCTACATTTCTACCCTCACCTATGGTTACGATGCTGGGGTTGTGACCGAAAGGAGTTCAAGCTGCAAAAATGAGTATTCCCCATAAGGTGGCTGGGCTCTTTCTTAGACATGGGATGAGAAGCAATGTCATCTGGGAGAAACTCTGAGTAGAACCCCTGCTCCTCCACATTGTGAGGGGCCAGATGAGGTGGCTAGGGCATCGGGAGATGTTAAGGGGATTTTCGACGGGTATGGGGCTTTGGCGAAACCTATGACTCGTTGGAGTGGCTATGTCTTTCAACCAGCCTGGGAATGTCTCGGGATCCAGTAGGAGAAGCTGGACAAAGCGGCTGGGGAGAAGGACGTCTGGGCTTCTCTGCTTATGCTGATGCACCTTAGATATGTTGAAGGATGGATGGACTGGTGGAACAACTACTATATTTTAAGCAAACTATGTATACAATTCTATATTTTCCACCTTCTTTCGATCCAAGCGTTTTGGGGTTTTTTCGCCGATTCAGCCCAATATGCATGCATGAACATTTTTTTTTGCATAGTTTGTAATAAGAACAGTTGGGCTTTTCAAAAATGAATGAATCAATGATCGCTGTTTTGTGGTTGACTGCGGTATATTATTAGTAAGAAAATTGTATATTTAAGCAAATGTTTCATATTCTTGGGCTAAATTAGCCATTTTCAAGCATAAAAATTTTATAAATGACTATAATATAAGTAGATTTTAAAGCAATACAAGATGCTAATGAAATGTGGCCTACACTTGCCACTAGGTGTCATCAGTAACACCCGACAGACTTGATCGCCAATGATAAGCTTTTATTTATTTTGAATTTTTTATCTCACAACAGGCACAATAATAACATAAAAATAATAGTCATCCCTTGTTTATTGTGGTACTAATTGGTTGCAGACTTAACTGCAATCAGTGAATTTTTGCAAAGTACACTGAATTAATAAATGAACTATTTTTCATAATTATGCCATACAAACTTGGTTACAATCTTGTAAATTCCTTTTTTTGTAACAACATTAGAGACCTCTAGTCATGAAATAGCACCCATATAGTCACCTTTACTTTTGTATAACCCATATAGTAGAAATAAAGTTAGAAATAAATTATACTGGCCGACACATTAGCAGTGCCTTGTTTTTTTCTGAACTGTGTATTTTCTGCAGTGGCAATCATCAGGGTAATATAATGGGAGTTTTAAATGGCTTTACACTCCCTGTCACTTCCTGAATCAACATAAAGCTCACAGGCATACAGCTTTAATTCTGGTCTTCCAGCAAGTTGCTGAGTTATCACTGTCACTTTCATAGGAGCAGATCCTTGTACATGGTCAAAGATACAATCTTTATCCTTAATGATACACGTCACAGGTGGAACAGCAAAAACCAAAAGTGCGGCCAAAATTGGTGGACTTTTCCCCTCTTGCAGCTTTTCTGATGGTGTGCATTATTTCTTCCATGGTGATGGCTTTTCTTTTTCTCAGACCACTTCTACCAGAAGAGCCTGCCTTCTGCTTGGGAGACATAATGATGTTCAAAAAGTTAATTCATTATTTTTTTTAAATGAGGTATAAATATCACACTGAACATTATTAAATATTATGTTATCGTCCTTGGGACTGGCTGACTGACCTTGACATAAGGAGTTGTCAACTAGCAAAATCATAACCATAATTAGTCCTTCATTGCACATTTACTTGTGGCTTTCGCCAAAGGCGTATGGAAAATGGGCAATGATAAAGGGTTTAATTATGTATATTATTTTTGTCTAGGCATATGAGTCTTTTTCTTATGTTATACTCCAAAAAGAGCTGCTTTTTTTTGCATTTGCATTTTGTTAGTCAGCATGGTTGAATCCAGGTTAATACTAACAGCTTACACAGTGACTAACCAGGGAGTCACCCTGTGCATATGTTAATGTTGTGTAACCAGACATTGCTGTTGTCGTTTCATGTTGCGTGATTATGATAAGGCTGACTATACTACAACACAGGCCGACATAAACCGACCCATCTTTCCAAAGAAATTACTCCACTGGGTCTGACATTTTTTGTCGCCAAAACGGTCAAGCATGTATGTCAATGTTGATTTAAGCTGGCCCTTTTTGTAATAAGAAGAACACGCTGGGCCGAGACTAGGCGTGAGTTGTCTGACATAGATGGATTGTGGACATAAGTGGGCCGACTTCAGCTGGTTCCACTGAACTGTCATAAAAACGCTCACTTGTTTGCTGCAATGCTGTCTTGCTTGAATGTGACGTTTGGGGGGGGACACCAGTTAGCCTTACTTTTTAGAGTTATAGCGCCACCTCTTGTTATTTTACTCTTCTTGACTGCAAATGTGTTCTTCACCAGAAAAAATATATGATAGTATAAAGATGCTCATGTACTTGTCGACATAGCCTGAGAGACAAAATTGTATCATTCCGAGAAAAGAAAAGGAAATCAAGTACGTCCTTCTCGGATGGAGTGTGTACGAGCACGGCCACTCATCTGTGAGCACAGGAAGAAGCTATACTGGAGCGCTGTCAACGTCTGCTGGCTGTGATATGTGTGTGATTGAGCGCGTGTGTGTGAGCGCAACGTATGCGCTCTTGTCAGAGGCTGCCGCAGGCACTCATGCGTCGCCTCCGCACCACGACACACACCAGGCACTGTTCTCTTGTTCCCCAGATCTTCCTCTGACCTTTCCACCTTATTCTCTCCCCTCTCCCACACTAACACACACACACACTAACACTACTTGAATCCATGTTTTTCCCTTCTAGCTGGACAGCTTTCAGTCCCTGTTCTCTGTCTATCTTTGCCATCCTGCCCTGTCCCACATCTCTCTCTCGCTCTGTCTCTCTCTCTGGCTCAGACCCCGAGGCAGCTTGTTAGTGGGGAACTAAATATTGATTTGGCGGGCCTGTCGATGCCGGGAGAATGAGCTAGTGTTCACATGAGACCTCGGCACCGGCAGGCTGCTATCGACGTTTTCCGTGGGCAGAACAGGGGTGATGGAAGGAGGGGCACGCTTGTTATGGGGGGAGGTCTTGGGTAGTGGTAGCAGGAAAGAGGAGTATGACAAGCCTGAGACTCGCCCCTGGGTCCCTACGGAGACCACTAGGACCCTTGCAGTCAACCCCTCCTCCCTTCCTGCAGCAAGCAGACTTTTTCTAGTGCCTTTCAAGTCTGTCTTGTTCTCTTTTTTGACTTATTTATTTATCTGGAGAGTTGTGCTGCTCTCCTATCCATCTATATCCTCTCGTCTTGCTTTTTATGGAGGGAAGTGGCTTCTAGTAAGCCCTTATCTAGCTCATGGCACCCCATACAAGTAGAGATGGGTAAGGATCTGTCTTTAAAAGACACAGTCCATTGATGCTGGGAAAGCAGGCGTGTAACGGTACATGTATTTTTGCAGCGCATCAACGCCGTGCTCACCATACTTCAGCCCACTACCAAAATAGTCAGCCACATATTGGAACTGCCGCTACTGCTGCTGTCATTTGTCAACCTAGCAGTCTGGCTCATGGTGTCTTCAAGGAAATAACGCTAAAATCATCACACAGCAACTTGTGCAGGTAGGTAACAAATAGACCAGACAACTACCAATACTAGTGAGGAATAATAAACACCCACTTTTCCAGCAAAGCAAAGCCATGCATGCTGGGAAACAGTTAACATAGTTTGCTGTTTGTTGTGTATTATTCCCCAGTAGTCTTGTTTATTTGTTACCTATCTGTTGCGTGTTAAGTTGCCGTGTGATGTTTTAGCCCCTTCCTGGATTATTTTTTTTTAATGTTTGTCACGTAAATATTTCAGATCATCCAACAAATTTAAATATTAGTCAAGAGTCAATGACAACACAACTGAACTCAAAATGCAGATTTTAAATAAAATTATAAAGGAAGAAAAATATCTCAGCCTACACGGCCCTGTATGGAAAAGGAAATTGCCCCCTAAACCTACCAACTGGGTGGGCCCCCCTTAGCAGCAACAACTGCAATCAAGTGTTCGAGATAATTTAGGTTGAATTTTTTTTCTCCCTTAATAATAAAATGTTTCATTTAAAAACTGCATTTTGTTTGTAGTGTTATTGTCATTGACTTGTTTGATGATCTGAAACATTTAAGTGTGACAAACATCCAAAAAATAAGGAATCAGGACACTTTTTTCACACCATTGCACAGGAGTGTTCAAAATAATAGCAGTCCAATGTGACTAACAATATTAATCAGTGTTATTAGTATATTTGTATTGCTACATGGCAAAGGCGTTACCAGTAGGTGCAGTAGATTCTCAGAAAACAAACCAGCAAGACCCAGCATTCATGATATGCACGCTCTTAAGGCTGTGCAATTGGATAATTAGTTGAAAGGGGTGTGTTTTAAAAAAATAGCAGTGTCTGTTGTTGACTTTACAACTCAAAAGTATTTTGTACAAACTTGTTTGTCTGTAGGATTTGGTATCCCTGTGAATCACTAAACTGATAATTAGTTGTATGAACACAGTTTTGTGTGGCATGGCGTCAAACAACTTTCAGCTGTTATTCCACTCCAAGATTCTTTAAAAACATTTCTCAATTCATTAACATTTCTTGGTTTTGCTTCAGAAACAGCATTTTTGATGTGACCCCACAAGTTCTGGATTGAATTAAGGTCCGGGGATTGGGCTTGCCACTCCATAACATTCATTCTGTTGTTTTGGAACCAAGATTTTGTTTGTCAACTGGTGTGTTTGGGGTCATTGTCTTGTTAAAACACCCATATCAAGGGCATGTCCTCTTCAGTATAGGGCAGTGGTTCTCAGTTATTTTCTGTCACGCCCCCCATAGGAGCCAGAAATTTTGTCACTGCCCCCCCATTTGAAATACTAAGACAACTGGTAATATGTATTTATCTGTACAAACTGAATTTGAAACTAAAACCAGGAAAATGCAACAAAAAGGCGAACTGTGAAGTGTATTCAAGAGTCAAATGGCATGTTGAGTATAATAAAATTGGACATATTGGCAGGTTTACACTAATATTGAAAGTACTCCCTGCTCTCGCATCCCCCTGGGGGGCCCAACCCACTATTTGAGAACCACTGGTATAAGGCAACATGACGTCTTCAAGTATTCTGATATGCAAACTGATCCATGATCCCTGCTATGCGATAAATACCCACCAATACACCATAGTAGGAGAAACATGCCCATATCATGATGCTTGCATCACTGTGCTTCACTGTCTTACCTTGAATTCAGAGTTTGGGGGTCTTCTCACAAACTTTCTGAGGCTCTTGGACCCAAAAAATAGCAATTTTACTCTCATCAGTCCACAAAATGTTCCTCAATTTCTCTTTAGGCCAGTTGATGTGTTATTTGTTAAATTGTAACCTCTTCTGCATATGCCTTTTTTTAAAACATGGGGGCTTTGCAGGGTATTCTTGCAAATATATTATCTTCACAAAGACATTTTCTGTCACAGTACTTACAGGTAACTCCAGAGTGTCTTTGATCATCCTGGAGCTGAACATTGGCTGAGCTTTTGCCATTGTGGTTATACTTTGATCCATTTTGATAGTTGTCTTCCGTTTTTTGCCACATGTCCCGGGTTTTGCTCTCCATGTTAAGGCGTTGGAGATCATTGTAGCTGAACAGCCAACATTTTTTTGCACCTCTTCATAAGTTTTCCCTCTCCAATCAACTTTGTAATCAAAGTACCCTGTTCTTCTGAACAATGTCTTGATTTTCCGTGTAGCAATAAAAATATACTAATAACAGTGAATAATCTGGTTAGTCACATTGGACTGCTGTTAATTTGAACACTACTGTATTTATTTAAAACTTTAAAAAAAGTTTCTGTTTACTAAATATCTCATGTTTTGAAATGGAGACCTGCAGGTACGTCAGTGCGGCCTATGTTTTTATTTTACATATCTTTTTTTCTCTTTAAATTTAGTGGGTGCATCTTAAATTAGTCCAGAAATTACGATATTTCCAGAGACTCACCGACACCTGGTGGAAGAGAGTTCTTTTGTGGTGGTTAAGACCACAAGATAGATAGACAGATAGATAAATACTTTATTAATCTCCAAGAGAAATTTAGGTTTCAAGCAGCTCTCCAAGAATGCTAAACTAGAAACTTAATCACTTGATCACAGAGTAACACAAATATGAGTAATAGAATAGAATAGACAAATAAATAAATAATACATAGCTAAATGAAAACAAATAATATTAATAAATAATAAATCATATTAATACATAATAATATAAAACATAATTAAGTAAAAAGTCCAGTCAAGTGTGTGTGTTTTTTATCTATGTTCCACTCTGCTGCTTTGAAAAGCCGCACGGCATGGGGGGGAATGATCTTCTCAGTCAGTGGAGAAGGACAGTGGTAGTAATCTGCCACTGAAAGTGCTCTTCTGTTGGGAGATGATGCTGTGCATTGGATGATGCTGGTTGTCCACAGTGGGCTGAAAACCTCCTCAGTGTCCTTTGCTCTGCCACAGATGTCGGGCTGTCCAGCTCAGTGCCAACAACAGAACCTGCTTTCCTCACCAGTTTCTCCAGGCGTGTGGTGTCCTTCTTCTTCAAGCTTCTCCCCCAGCACATTACTGCATACAGGAGGGCACCAGCTACCACAGTCTGGTAGAAGATCTGTAGCAGCTTCTTACATGCGTTGAAGGATGTCAGCCTTCTGAGGAAGTACAGACAACTCTGTCCTTTCTTACACAGAGCATCCATGTTGGCAGTCCAGTCCAGTTTATCATCCAGATGCACTCCCGGGTATTTGTAGGTGTGAACCACCTCCACACAGTCACCTTTAATGAGTACAGGTTCTGGATGTGTCCTGTTTCTCCTGACGTCCACCACCATTTCCCTGGTCTTGGTGGTGTTGAGGTGCAGGTGGTTTGGGTTGCACCAGTTGGCGAAGTACTGGATCAGTTTTCCTCCTGTCCATTCCTGATTCATCCCACGATGGCCGTGTCGTCCGCGTACTTCTGTGTATAGCAGAGTTCAGAGTTGCAGTGAAACGACGTGTACAGGGTAAACAGAACAGGAGAGACCACAGTCCTCTGCGGTGCTTCTAGTCATAGTGTTGGACCTGCAGTTACCCAGTCACGTACTGAGGTCTACCGGTCAGGTAGTCTGTGATCCATGCCACCAGGTGTGATCCTGCTCCCATCTGTGTCAGTTTTTCCCCGAGGAGTTGCGGCTGGATGGTGTTAAATGCACTGGAGAAGTCCAAAAACTCAATCCTCGCAGCACCATTGCCTCTGTCCAGTTGAGTGAGAGATTGGTGGAGCAAGGAAATGATGGCCTCCTCAACACCCTCTTTCTCCCGGTATGCAAACTGCGGAGGTTTGAGTGCTTGGTGGATCTGTAGCCGTTCCATGGTCTTCATCACATGGGACGTCAGGGATACCGGCCTGAAGTCGTTCAGCTCACCAGGATGTGGTCTCTTTAGGACTGGAACGATGCAGGACGTTAACTGTGGAACCCCTCCCCAAACCCAAGTTCAGATTGAAGATGCGCTGTAGAGGGTCTCCCAGTTCCCACGTGCAGGCTTTCAGAAGTTTAGATGATACTCCATTGGGACCTGCTGCTTTGCTGGGGCGCAGCCTCCTTAGCTCTGCACTTACTTGAGCTGCTGTTATTGTGGGTTGTGTGAGGGGGGGTGTGAGGAGAGGTGTCCCCTTTCGTGCTGATGACTTGTGTGGAGGCTGCTGCATGTGAGACGGGCTGGGTCAGACAATGCACTCTTTATGGAATCTGACCTTTTTGTAAAGTAAAAAACTAAACAAGTTCTTTGTCTTTATTTTAGTCAATTTCTACCGAAAAGGTGTAGGAAGAAGCTGATCTTATTTAATCTCACCCCTTCTCCCTGTTTAGAGGTTACTCAGGCTCATTCACAGCCTGTGTTTAACATATACCAGGTTACCAGAAAAAACAGAACAAGAATGTGCGATAATAAAGTTAGTAGATTGTGTGTAGTTTATGCAATAATAAATAAAACATATATAAAGGACTAAGAAAAAAAGAGCTGCCACTCTGCACTCCCTTTCTACTCTCCTGTAATCTCCTATGAAAAGCCCACTGAGCAGAACATCTGTGAAGTAGACTGTCACCCTGGCCGTGACACTAACAACACTCCGCCCTAATGAGCGATATCATCTCGATCCACCCCCAGCAGCTGCACTTCCTGAAATAAGAGGACAGAAATAGGTTCGGCTTGAAAAAAGGGATGACGAGAAGAATGAGAGTGCACTTAACAGGCTGGGCTGTCACTGGCACGAGATGAGGATGTGCGATGCCTCGATTGTGTGGTCGCAGCCTCCTCTTGTCACTGTCAGCGTCTAATAGAGCTGCCAGTGGGACAGTGATTTATTATCTCAGTGGCCCTGTCAATAACCTACCCATCAGTCACTCAGCTTGTGCATCCGTGTGTGTGTGTGTGTGTGTGTTCTCCATGGCTGTCATGTTCTGCCACATGTCAACATAACAAGAGCAGCTTGCACGACTGTGTTGAGTTATGGCTTTCGTCATGGTGTGCAAAGAGCACAGGCACAGATTTCTGATGCTATCCTTGCAGGCAAAATTAAATATTGCACTCATGTCCTCCAAGAGATGGCCATTTAAATGAACTGGCTTGATCAATGACCAGTAAAATTCACCATGAATAGTAATTAATTCCCTAAAGAAATTTATTTTCAAGTGGTGTATTTAAACATTTCAAATTTGTATGCCTTGTCTAAAAAAGTAAACACAGCGGGAAGTCCTGAAGGATTCGGAATTTGGAAACCAACATTGATTTTTGGGAAGAACATGCTTTAAAAGTCCCACAAAACCTTGGGTGTCTGACCTTTGATGACTTCAGCTCAGTGAGCATATGAAGGATTAACTCCATGTTTTCCTTTCGCTTTTACATTGGCTTTCTGGTAAGGCCACTCCAGTGACTTCCAAGCTAACAACTATAGAACTATAGAACCAGAAATGAAACATGAAGAACATTGACATTGTTGTCATTGACATATGTACATATTGTAGCTTAAGCAGTATACATACCTGGAGCACACAATGTACATTGCATAGTCTCTTGGGTTTTATGTTGATGTCATAAGATGTGCCTCCCAGAAAATTGCAGTAGTTTTTAGTAGTCAATTGTTCCAGTGCAGTCCAGTCGGTTTAGTAAGTTCATTTCCATCTGATGTCTCTGGCACTCGTGCCACCAAGGCTTGCCAACTAAATTCCCTTAGCTGAACATTTATCACCAAACTTCTTCCTGGGCCCGTGCACCTTGCCTTATACACAGTTTTGATGAAATCTTGAGTGCCACAAAGTTTCGTGGAATTGGCACCAGCTTGAGAAGAATGAAAAAAAACATATTCTTAAAACCTACTGGAAAATGCAGGCGATGCCCACAGCCACTCCCAGTCTTTAAATTGTGAAAAGGTTAGTCAGATTTATGATCCATAATTTTCACCATGATTGTCATGTCCCGCTAACATAACATTGTTGGAAAAAATTTCTTTGTGAAGGAAAAGGGGGGAGAGGGTGAGCCAACACTGTTACCAAGCAACCAAGGCAAGATACACAGTCTTTTAAGTTGCGCTATAAATGCAAAAAGTATATAAAAATGCTAAAACTACCATGGACTTCAAAGGGTTAACCAGAAGCTACCATAGTTGGAGGGGAATGCCGACATAATGGCATGCTAAGGGGAACCTCAGTCATCACAGTTTTATATTGTGGATTTGTGTGTTCCAAATATACACTCAAACCTATTTTACTTGAATGACTTGAATTCTTTGTGCCGTATACTGGTTGCAATTTATTGTGCAATCTATTGCCATAAGATATGGTAACATGATAACATGAATAATTCCTTGTACAATTCATGCATGTTCAAAACAAATTAAAGCAAACCAAGATATAGCCACCGAATCTCATGGATGCTAATCAAGTTTGACGTAATCAACACGACTCACCAACAGTTGATAAAGCATCATGCCCAGCCCTAATTTCCTTGTTGTTGTTTACCTCAACCACTGAGTTAATGAAATAAAACCCTCAAGCCGTCAGTAGAGCGCCACCACGAACGGCGCTGTGCAGCCAGGATCGAGGGACGCCACTATCTAATAATCATGATCAGGCCAGAGGGTGCAGTGTACGGTTCTGGTGCAGCCCACCATGAATAATGCCAGTGGTGAAGATGGAGTGTCCACGTGGGCCATGGGGTGCAGGCTCCAGCCCAGGGATGCATTGATTTAATTGCCTTTGGTTTATTTGTGGAGTCCTAATTATTGAATAGAGGTAGAATTTAATGGGCCAAGTCTTTATGAAGACAGGGAAATGACTGGCTTCTGCTGCTGGCCAATAATGAAACGAAGGGTGCGCTCAAACACTCACACTCACACACACGCACTCCCTGCAGATCATTTTTCAGACTCATTTTGTGCGCGCACGCACACACAGCCTCATGACAGTATATTAACATTTAAAAAGTCATTGAGTGTGTTGATTTCTTTACGAGAGAACAGAGGTTTACTGGCGCGGGGCGACGCTGAGGGCCTGCTAATATTTAGCCCACAATTACACCCCGGGGAGACGTCCAAGCATCAGTTCTTATCAGCCTCGGAACCATAACAAGCAGGTTAACATTAGGCCAGTGGTGTAGAGACAAGCCGGACCAATCTGGAACGGACTCGCCATAAAACGTCAGAGCCCTTTATGGATTGGCTACAGGGCTGACATAACTTATTTCACTTTAAAAGCCTATCGAATTTAAGGGGGAGGGTAGCTCATCACTGCTAAATAATACACTTAATTTGTGTGCGTGTGTTTTTCTTGTCAGGGTGTCCTGACATTGGGGCTTAATTTTTCAAAGAATTCTGCGCCTCGCACAATGAAAAGAAACTTTAATTATTATTGGTATTGCCATTGATGCTGGCAGCGCTGCACAGTGCGTCGTGTTCTGTGGCTCATTATAGCATGGTAATGACAAGGAACAACATCCACACTTCTCTCCCAAGGAAAGTGACTCTAATTAAGCTTCATTTAATTATGGAACTAATTAAATCAGCGACTTCTCTCTCTTTTTTTTTTTGTTTGTCTATGTGTTTGTGTGTGGGCGGAAGGGGACTCCATGGCTTTGTACTGTAAATGTCACAGCAGTGGTGGCAGGGATACAGAAAAGACTCCCAAGAGGAGTTTTTTCAACCCCAGGCGGAGTTATTTAGCTTGTTAAAATGGCATTTGATTTGAATAGAATCTTCAGAGGCAGCATTTCTCTTTGTGTGTGTTTTTTAAGTGCCATTACACTAGCTGCCACGTAGCATAGGAGACATTTGGAGGACATTGGTCTGTTCCAGAGTCAAACTGTTGCCATTAGAACTCACGCAAATCTCATTTAACTTCTGTAAAATAAGTTAACCACAATATAAAAGTAAAATTAAATGGTTCACTCATTGACATGGCATAGCATTGGAAGAAGTGAGAAAAAGAGACTTGGTGACTAGACTTCATTCATGGTGCTTTTTAACACTCGTGCATACGCCAGTCAACTGTCGTTAACTGCCGTGCAAGTGTAAAAATAATTTAACCACTATTTAAAGGAAAACTGCGCTTTTGGGGGAATTTTGATCATCATCCACAATGCTTATGTGAGACATGAACACATACTGTATGTTTTTCTCTTTTCTGTGCATTCTGCAGATCTAAAAAATGATAAAAAGTTGCAACTAAGAATATAACGGGAAACACTTATTCTACCTATAATGCCACCTGAAAAAGTCTCCAAAAAGCGCCAACTGCGCACCATGTACATATAATGTGACGTGCACATTAACCAAACTACAACGGGATTAATATTATTTTTAACGTAGTTACGCCAATCGAACTACTTAACTGGCGTATTGACACCTTCTAGCTTCTTCAGCATACTTGTACTCATACTGGCCCGCTGCGTTTTTCTTCAAAACAAAACTGCTTGGCTTTGGACGTGTAATATAGCGTTAGAGGAAGTGGAAAAAACAAGGACTGGCCATTTGACTTTATGTATTTTGGTTTTTAACATATTTTAAATGTACTGTAAAAAGAACAAACACTATCTTATAAAATTGTGAAACAAGTTACAACTTTTTTTGCGATATGTTATGTATTTTTTTAAACAATTTTTTGGTAATTTAAGTAATGTTAAAATCTCATCTGGTCTCATTCTCGTAGACCCACACTACATGAAAAGTGGCACACGCGGGAGTATGTGGAAACATCATACAGCCGGCAAATCTGCCCTGTACAAGGAAGACGCTGCAAGACACAGGAAAACACTGCCGTTTTCTGGAGTCAGCCTGACTTGACGTGACCTTAGACTTCTGTATGCTAATGGGGTGCCCGCTATCTACATGCTTGTATTTTCTAGTGGTCTTCCCCATTAACATTGTCATTGGGCTTGATTCTTAAGTCTCATATGTTTATATAGTAATCCCTGATTTTACGTTCCCAGGGAGGCGTCCGGGAGGCATCCTAACCAGATGCCCGAGCCACCTCATTTGGCTCCTCACAATGCGGAGGAGCAGCGGTTCTACTCCAAGTCTCTCCCGGATGACAGTACTTCTCACTCTATCTTTAAGGGAGAGCCCAGCCACCCTGCGGAGAAAACACATTTCGGCCACTTGTACCCGCGATCTTGTCCTTTCGGTCACTACCCAAAACTCAATACCATAGGTGAGGGTAGGAACGTAGATCGACCGGTAAATCGAGAGCTTTGCCTTTTGGCTCAACTCTCTCTTCACCATGACAGATCGGAGTCCGCATCAATGCAGACGCCGCACCAATCCGCTTGTCCATCTCGTGTTCCATCCTTCCATCACTCGTGAACAAGACCCCGAGGTACTTAAACTCCTCCACTTGAGGCAGGACCTCATCCCCGACCCGGAGATGGCACTGCACCCTTTTCCGGGCGAGAACCATGGACTCGGATTTGGAGGTGCTGATTCTCATCCCAGCCGCTTCACACTCAGCTGCGAACCGATCCAGTGAGAATTGAAGGTCACATCATCTGCAAAAAGCAGACACCGAATCCTGCGGCCACCAAACTGAAACCCCTCATTGCCCTGGCTGCACCTAGAAATTCTGTCCTTCGGAATCGGTGACAAAGGGCAGCCCTGGCGGAGTCCAACCCTCACTGGAAACGGGTCTGACTTATTGCAATGGCAATGCAAACCAAACTCTGACACCGGTCATACAGGGAACGAACCGCCGGGATTAGGGGGTCCGATACCCCATATTCCCGGAGCACTCCCCACAGTATTCCCTGAGAACATGGTCGAATGCCTTCTCCAAGTACACAAAACACATGTAACCTGGTTGGGCAAACTCCCATGCACCCTCGAGGACCAAGCCGAGAGTATAAAGTTGGTCCACAGTTCCACGACCAGGACAAAAACCACACTGCTCTCCCTGAATCTGCGATTTGACTATTCGGCAGATCCTCCTCTCCAGAACTCCTGAATAGACCTTACCGGGAAGCCTGAGGAGTGTGATAGTTAGAACACACCACCCGGTCCCCCTTTTCGAAAAGCGGGACCACCACCCCGGTCTGCCAGTCCAGGGCCATCGACCCCGATGTCTACACGATGCTGCAGAGTCGTGTAAACCAAGACATGCCCACAGCACTGCTTCCATGTTGGAAGACGTGTAGGCGGGATTGAGGAGGTCTTCAAAGTATTTCCTCCACCGGTCCGTAACATCTCGAGTCAAAGTCAGCAGCACATCGTCCCCACCATACACGGTGTTGGCTGTGCACTGCGTCCCCCTCCTGAGATGGCGGATGGTGGTCCAGAATCTCTTTGAAGCCATCCAGAAGTCGTTTTCCACGGCCTCTCCGAGCTCCTCCCATGTCCGAGTTTTTGCCTCAGTTTGGCCTACCGGTACCTCTCAGCTGCTTCCAGAGTCCCATGTGCCAAAACAGCCTGATAGGACTCTTTCTTCAGCTTGATGGCATCCTTCACCACTGGTGTCCACCAACGGGTTCTGGAATTACCGCCACGACAGGCACAACCACCTTATGGCCACAGCTCCAATCTGCCGCACCGACAATGGAGGCACAAAACATTGCCACTCGGACTCTGTGTCCGCTGCCACCCTCGGAACATGGTTGACGCTCTCCCGGAGATGGGAGGTGAAACTCCATGTAACAGGGTACTCTGCCAGACGTTCCCAGCAGACCCCCACAATGCGTTTGGGTCTGCCAGGTCTGACCGGCATCCTCCCCCACTATCGGAACCAACTCACCACCAGGTGGTGATCGGTTGACAGCTTCGCCCCTCTCTTCACCCGAGTGTCCAAAACATGTGGCCGCAAGTCCGACGACACAACCACAAAGTCAATCATCGAACTGCGGCCCAGGGTGTCCTGGTGCCAAGTGCATATGTGGTCACCCTTATGCTTGAACATGGTGTTCGTTATAGACAATCTGTGACGAGCACAGAAGTCCAATAACAAAACACAGCTCGGGTTAAGATCAGGGGGGCCGTTCCTCCCAAATACACCTCTCCGGGTCTCACTGTCGCGGCCAACATGAGCGTTGAAGTCACCCAGCAGAACAAGGGAATCCCCCAAGGGAGCACTCTCTAGTACTTCCTCTAAGGACTCCAAAAAGGGCTGGTATTCTGAACTGCTGTTTGTCGCATAAGCGCAAACAGCAGTCAGAACCCGTCCCCTCACCCAAAGCCATAGGGAAACTACCCTCTCGTTTACTAAACTCCAACGTGCAGGCTTGGAGCCGGGTGGGCAACAAGAATTTCGACCCCTGCCCATCGCCTCTCATTACTGGCAACACCAGAGTGGAATGAAGTCCAGCCCTCTTGAGAGGACTGTTTCCAGAACACTTGCTGTGCGTTGAGGTGAGTCCGACTATATCTAGTAGGAATTTCTCCACCTCACGCTCAGGCTCCTCCCCGCCAGAGAGGTGACATGTCACGTACAAACAACTAGCTTCTGTAGCCGGGGATCGGACCGCCAAGGGCGCCGCCTCCGGCCGCCACCCAGCTCACTTAGCACCCGACCCCTTTGGCCCATCCTACGAGTGGTGAGCTCATGGGAGGGGGGACACACCTTACTTTTTCGAGCTGTGCCCGACCAGGCCCCATGGGTGCAGGCCCGGCCACCAGACGCTCGCCATCGTGCCCCACCTCCAGGCCTGGCACCAGAAGGGGACCCCGGTGACTTGCGCCCGGGCGAGGGAAAACGAAGTCCATTTGTGTTATTCATCTTTAGGGTCTTTTGAGCCCCTCTCTGTCTGGTCCCTACCCTAGGATCTGTTTGTCATGG
The DNA here is from genome assembly GCA_024372805.1 of Oostethus manadensis. NCBI lineage: Eukaryota > Metazoa > Chordata > Actinopteri > Syngnathiformes > Syngnathidae > Oostethus > Oostethus manadensis. The sequence goes on along the minus strand of QODF01000254.1, from coordinate 206,908 downwards.
GTGACGCTACCAGGGGCATGACAGCTCCCGACAACCTAGCTCCTAGGATCATTGGGACACGCAAACTCCTCCGCCATGATAAGGTGGTGGCTCAGGGAGGAGTGTATGGATATCACCTTTCTATATTTAAGCCGCAGCGGTGCCTGAATCACCTCCTTTTCACACCTAATGAGTAGCAACCTGAAACAAAGACCCGGTGCTTCCCTGTGTTTAATCTAGGGTGTATTTAGGTCACATCCCTAACAAATGCACGATGCGCACCCAAATGATGTTTCCAAACAACGCATCAAGCAAAGGAGAGGTTTTTAATTACAGTATGTGTGGCCCCAAGTGTCCAATTCCCTTTCATATCAGTCTCCTGTGGCCTAAAGGGGAGAAAAGAGTGATTGGCGCCGCTGCAGGAGTAGGTAATTATGAAGGAGAGAATAGGCTCCTGTGTGCGCTGCTGCTTTTCTTACCTGAGCCCCACTTTGCAAATGTGACATATTCATTGCGGGAGATAATCAAATGCAACATTTTTCTACTAGGATGCCTTTGTGCTTGGACTTTTTTAATCTATTTATCATCTTGTTGTTGTTATTCTCCTGTTTGATCAATTTGATTTTCAAAGTGAAAAGATCAAAGATCAGTGCTATATTTTTTTTGCACACCTTGAATGGTGGCCTACATCAGAAATTTCTTGTACCAGGGACATCACCACCACATGGAACACGCTCTTATCTGTCTTATCTGGTTTCCTATGAATGAAGAATATGGACCACTGGTGGTGTAGTGGTTCACGTTGGAGCTGGCGACCAGTCCAGCGTGTAGTCCATTTTCACTGTGAAGTCAGCTCCAGTAGGCTCCAGTTTCTGCAGTAAGCTGAGCCGTATAGAAAATAAACATATTCTATAATGTAGTAAAATTGTGTCATACAGCCATAGTTGTTAGGTATTTAGTTATGTGTTGATATTTTTACAAACCCTGGGTAGCTCATTCTGCAAAACTTTTGAGTGGGGTAAAACAGATACAGGATAACAAATTTTGCAGAACGATAATTGTCCTACAAATTATTGTCAGTAGTCAACATTGTTGACAGCATTTATATGGCATAAAAATGAAAGTACATCATATCAAAAGCAATAAACTTTAACTTTAGAGTGTTTAATATTGTAATTAGAATGTCAAGAGCTTTTAAATAAATTCAACACACACAAAAAGAAAAAAAACTTAATGGAAATAAAAGTATATAACAATCACATTCATAATAATCATCTAAAAAATAGACCCTGTCTCTGTTAAGAGAAAAATACAAACACACGCACATACAGTTATGTCGTGTATTGGTAAACTAATGTAGGGGTCGTATTTGAGCTAGGCCACAAATCTGTGGTGTCGGAGGAAAAAGATGTCCTGATGTCCTTCAACATGTCTTCTTTTACAGTTCAGGAATTGTGACATGTACATGCACGTTCTCCCACACTGTCTAACATTTCCCCAAACGTTGGCTTTTCTTTGGCAGTGTAGCGAGCGACACAGTCTGTGCGCGTGCATCGTTTTGCGCTGTTTAGTTGCTTTGCCTCAGTCCGGACCAAGCTCCAAACCTTCCTTGTCACGTCTTTCAAACAAATGCAACATATCAGCGTGTCTGTGTCCATGCGCTCACCTTGTTCATTCTGTTTAAAACAAAACATTCCCGCACTGGGGCTGTGGCGTTTGCCTTGGAAACCATGGCTTTTGTGCCTTCTTTCATGTTAGCGAATGCTTACTACCGAGGCGAACTTGCTGCTAGCTAGCACTCACTTTTAGCGGGACAAAGAGGCTGAATGGATGAAAGGAGGTCTCACTCTCTGCGTTCATTTCACTGTATCACCAGTGCACACAGACCGATGCAGAGTGATCCCTCTTGTCATTCAGCCTGCGTGCTAAACAGAGGCGAAGAAAACAAGCATGTATGCATGCACATGACAATTTATCGAGGCCGGCAAAATGATCGACTTTGGGTTTTTTTTTTATCCTTAGATGAATCGTTTTATTCATTATCGTGACAGGCCTAGATCCAGTAATTGTCCCTCCGCCCTCTGTTAGCATTGCTTAATACAGGGTTGCTGTTTTTTTGACAGTTTCCTTAATTTCTCAGTCAATTACGTCTGATTGTGATATAAAAAATGAGATTGTGATATAAAAATATAAAAAAATACATTAGAAAAATATACAAATAATATACATAATAATATAATATAAATAACATAAATCTGTGGGGGAAATTAAAAAAACATCTTAACATTTACTGTAATGATCTTTAAACGACGATTTATTCAGTGAAACTAGTGTTAAAAACACAAAATATTTTTTGAAATACCTGTAAAATTGAATTTGTAAGCCTGCATGCCCCTGCACATTATGTACTGCCCTATGAAGTCAATTTCCTTTTTCCCTGATATCCTTTTTTCCATTTTAATTTGGCTAAATTTAGTTTTCTACCTTTTACACTTATTTTATTTTATTTTTTGGGTTAGTGTCCTTGAATTAAATGTATAAATTCTTTCATTTATCGATGCAATACATCACTGGCCAATTTTGCGCAGTGATTCAGAAATGGATGTAGCGTGGCTAACCTTTGTAATGGGATGTCAGCCTCCGCACACATTACTACAAAATCCTCAACAAACTCATGCCTGAGCTTGTGATTAAGATTTCTGACGTATAAGACGGATGGGTGTTCAAGCCTCACCCGCTAAAGTTAGAGAGAAAATCAGATTTGTTCTTATGTCCACATCCTAAATTGACATGTTGCAGCAGAGTCCATGAGTCTTGGTGGATGGACGAGACTGCGGAGGATGTTCCACAGTGTGGCGTGGTGCAAGCGCAAAATTTTGTGTCAGCTTCTCATTGCTACTGATGGATTGTTCAATTATTGAGCAAAGTCAATAATTAGTACACAAAATCTTGTTGGCGTCCTTGCTTTTCATTCCCCTTGCTTGCTCCGTAGATATTCAGTAGCCTGTCTCTGCTGCTTTTCGCAAATTGAGCCCTTGAAAATAATCGTGCTAACCTGTTCTGAGGGAGAAGACAAAAGAGCCCAAATGATCGATCTGTCTGGTGGTCGGGGGGGAAAAAATAAAATGTAAAAAAAAAGTGTGAAACGCCACTAGCAGACAATGGCCACTGCAGTGCCGCAACTTTGAGCTGCTCCTCGCCCTGAGGTGTGCCCGGGGCTATGGAATAGCAATGTCATTTAATTGGCTCATGAAAACACCTTTTGCTTGCAGCAGCTGTCCTTGTCCTCTCACACACACAGACACACACACACACCCACGCTTGTCAGTGTCAGTGGCTTTACATGTCAGTAAACTTCTAAAAACATGTTCATGAAATCACAGCCAGACAAAAAGGTCTGCTCTGTGGGGCCTGTTGAATAGTAATGGCTGCGAGTTAGCATGGCTTAATGCTGCTGTAGCAATTCCGTTCTTGCCAAAGGGGACAGGGCCTTCTTGCAAAACAGAGCATGTTGGGCTTGTTTGAGTGAGCTTTGCCCGTGCCCGCTCGCACTCGCCAAAAGGGACAAGGGTGGGGGTGGGGGGTTAGCTAAATCAACTGTAGCATAACATTAGCGCCGACTCCTAAGACCTTTGCCTTAAGCAGCCCAGGGGATTCCAGGAGAGCAGCTGCATCACTGCTCACCTCCAACCAGCCTGCAGGATATCAAGTGTGAAGAAAAGTCCTGCTTGTCCCATGTTGGACAGTGATTTGCACGGCGGTGAGGGAGCAACAAAAGCAATGCAATACTCTATATTTGCTCAATATATATATTATGTCCCGACCCGCATTTTTTGCCATCTAATTCGATCCGATTTTTTTATAGTCTTGCAAATCCAACCAGGTATTGATCTTTTTTTTTTTTTTTTCATAATAAACGTTTGTTACAAACATGAATTTCGATTTGTGGAAATGAATATGGTTATTAAATAGCTATAAAAATGATCCAACCAGTGCATTGCTGAATTTACTTTTCTTATTACAAAGTATGAGCAACGAGGTTGTTTGGCTTTTATAACAAATCTCTGATTCAGGTCCCTAATAAATATAGAAGTCTACCAATAAAAGATAAAATTTAAACCATGAAAAATACTGCACAGGCGTGTATATTGGGTTGTAAGCTGCTGTTTAGTGTGTGGGATGTGGAGGGCAGTGGTGTTCAGCATGCTGGTTAGAGCAAGCGTTTGGAGTCAAGTGCAAAGAATGAGAAACACAGCGAGGAAGGTCAACCACTGTATCCACCATGAAACCTACTTAACCATGGTACATCTGAAATGTGATGTTGCGTGTTCGCCTTCATTCGGGTGGCAACTTTGAGGCGCATTTACCATACCTATCGTGTTGGAGTGTGGCCCAGAATCACATCAACCAGACCGGCCCGATCTCATGGCGGAGGCCCATCTTTTCCGATCTTCAAAATACAGCTGATCAGCAGCCGATTCCGATCTTCAGGATCGGTATTGGACATTTGGCCAAGAGTGGTGTTTTGCTACAACGCAGCGCCTCTCTGGCAACAGGTCCACAAGCGCTTAAGTTCTCTTATAGCACAGCACGTTTTATCCAAATGTATTTTTTTTATTACCATCAACACTAACATGTCATCCTTGTCAGCTCTTTAACTTTTCAGTCTCATATCAATAACATTAGTCGGTCTACGGGCCTCCTGTTTGGGAACACATCATTATCATTTGGCAGTGAATGTTACATCTACAAGAAAGAAAAGCAGTTCAGTGCAAACACCGATAGCTTCAGATCACTACCTCCGTTGCTTGTGAGCGGGTTTTCTTCGCTGCTGGAGATATTGTCCCTGCAACCACTGCAATCTGTACTTTCTGCACTAAATGTGGATAAGTTATTTTTTTAGCCAATACTGGAAGTTTGCATTTGTCATATTTAGGCTGTTTCTAAGTGCACAGAGTTTACAGTTTTAACTTGGTAATTTATAGCTTCATAGATATTTTCATTTTTTTTCTAATTCTACATTTTATTATTTTTCTAATAAATAGTCTGATTTATTTGAAATATCAGCAAAATGAGTCGCTTTTATTTAAAAATATGTTTGCTTTTTTTTTTTTATAAAAGCATTTAAAGTCATTTTTTCTGCCTTTTTTGTACCGAAAATTGACCGAACCGAGCACTTCAAGAAGCTGAACCGAACCGAAATGACATTTTAGTGTAGCATTACACCCCNTTTTTTCTGCCTTTTTTGTACCGAAAATTGACCGAACCGAGCACTTCAAGAAGCTGAACCGAACCGAAATGACATTTTAGTGTAGCATTACACCCCAAATATTTAGACTTTATACGACTGTTTTCGCGGGGGCTGGAACAAATTATGGTAAATCTTGTCTCATTATACAAAAATTCCAGGACATGTAAACCCTTCTGGAACGAGTTAATTTCGTATCTTGAGGTTCCACTGATGACTTCCTTATATGTTAATTGTTACCATCATCATATGATATATGATGATGGTATAATCATGGGTAGTGACACATCTGTGCTGGTAAGAAGTTCAGTGTATAACGGATAAATAATAATGCATATTGCACGTGTGTGTAGGTGTAAAATCTTGTTTTTGTATTATAATGTGAAACATGCTGCTAATTGTGTTAATATAACAGGCTTAAGTGTTACAAACAGGTGGTTTGTCTAAAAACTCGTCCCACAACTTTTCAAGCCAGATTATTCTCGGGTTATATGTGCACTTTGACTATGTTCTGTGTATCTGCCATTTATATATTTATGCAGTATATATATATACACATATATATGTTTTCTTGTTATTTTCTTGTGTTCACTGCATACAGTGTGGGTGCATTGAGTATAGTAATGTATAATGTGTGCTATTTTATGTTGTGTGGTTCAAAATAAAGTATCAATCAGTCAGGAACCGTCAGCGCCGTCCCCCATCTATGATGTCATCAGGTCTTGACTCTGTAGTTCTTTCCTAATATTTATGCCGCAACATGCATGTTAGGTTAATTGGAGACTCTAAATTGTCCACAGGTATGAATGCGAGTGTGAAGTGTGGGCGTTTATTTATATATGCCCCGCGACTGGCGACCAGTACAGGATGTACCCCTTCTCTTGCCCACAGTCGGCTGAGATACGCTCCAGCATACCCCCGCGACCCGAATGAGGACAATAGCTAGACCAAATGAATGTAGATATCCCAAGATGTTTTTGTATGTTTAAAGGGAAAAAAAGCAGCCTGCATGTCAGCTTTTTGTCAGTGACAAAGCGTATGATTCATACTAACTTTTTCACCTTACTACACTTGTTTGCTTTTTTATTTTAACTTTCTTCTTGTACATATTTTCTTGTTGTCTAGATTGTCATATTTTATTATTGCAATATTAATTGCAATTTTTGTTTTTTCGTATAACAACTTCTTTTAAAAGAAAATACAGTTTTAAATCTAAAACAATTTAACTTAAGCAGCTATTTTTTATTAATACTATGACTTCATTGTCCTAATGTTTTGTTTTTATTCCTGTAAAATGACTGCTTTTTTCCATTTTTGCTTTTGTTTTATTGTTTAATTGTATTTTTAGAATGTGTCAAGGGCCAAATTAGCCCGTAAATGGCCACCCACCTGCCCTGCAATTGACTGGCGAGTCCAGGGTGTACCCCGCCTCTCGTCCAAAGCCAGCTGGGATAGGCTCCAGCATACCCGCGACCCTAATAAGGATAAGCTGCATAGAAAATGAATGAATGAATGAATGAATGGCCACCCGTCAGCACCTTGGACAACCTGATCTAGAACGTCTCACTCTGCAGTTTCTTCATGTGTCATGACCGGCTCTGTTATTTGTGCCTGGTTAGTGTTTTAAAGTACAATTAGTAAAGTACAATTTTGCGCGTGTGCTGTTGTGGGACCTCGAGCGAACACCTTCGGGGGCGTGGGGAGGGGGGCCTGCAGAGGGGCCATGTCTCAGCAGTATCCTACTTCGGGGCTACAGGTTCTCAGAGGACCCCGCACTGTGTTTGATGTATCCCACTCAGGCACATACCAGTCAGCCTTGTGTTGCATGTGGCTGTTACCTTTAATGAAGGAGGAAGAGGCGGTGAGACTGTCCTTGTATGGATGCTTTCTCGCTTGGGTTTTAAATGTGCATCTTGCGCCACATACTTTATTGGTGATTGATCAGAAGTGGTTTCAGAGCTCATTTCAGTCCTCAGGATGTGTTAAGATGTGTAGACCACTTAATTCTAGTAATAATTACTTCCACTCTTTTTCAAGTTCTATGGTTATCATTAGGGATGCCTGATATTGGCATAAAAATGTAATGGGAAAATATTGGATTCAACTTTTTCCCTATAATGACCAGTGATTTAGAAAAAGTGCTGTATGTAGGTCTAAAAGCCAATATTGGTCATCCCTAGTTATCAACACACTTGTGTTGGTAAACGTCTTACGACATTTGGCCAGGTTTATACAGCTAAAGAGCCCTTTCTTTCTTCAATGTCACAATTGTCCTGGGTAAATACAAAGTATCAATTCCCTTGTCAAACTGTAGCCATAACTGTACAGGAAATGATTTAAGTAACATTTTAACATTAACCGTTGTACAGGTGTAAAAAGAAGCCACTGTAAACCACTGTAAAACAATACATTACACAGCGATGCAAATTATTGGGTATTGGGATGTCACGGGGGTTGCTCTAAATGCTATACTTTTATGTAATTCTACTTTTTCTTCTCTTTTCACATTCTTTGACAGGTGTCTTGTGCAGGCCACTTCATTCCAAGGTTATTTAAAAGTTTGTATTGAATTCATAGTTGGTGATAGCACTCAATTTTCTGAAAGGAGCACAGGGGTCGGCATTTGTGGTTCCGTTACGATCCATGGGAACATAAAATATTTGATGACAGCACACCTACACACATTTATATGCTCAAAGGGGCGGGGCCAATCAGTCTTCTGCAAACAAATGCAAACACAAAGAATCAAACGTTAAAAAAAACAGCAGGTTCTGTGGTTATCATCAAAAAATTTTTGCCATTTGCCCTGAATTGTACCTTTTTATAGGACTCTTGATTTGTATAGATTTGCCATTTTTCACATAGGAAGTAATGTGAATAGAAACAGTCTGCTCAGGGGTCAAACGGTGGTCATCATAAATCACATTTTATCATTACCTGTCTTACAAGCATTGAAAAAGTTAACCGCTTTAAGAACAATAACATACTCAATGGAGAATATTGTAACAAGAGTATTGGGACATTACAGTATTTGATGTGTTATAATTTTTTAATGTTATAATTTTCCTGTGTACATTTTGCTTTTCTACAAGCCTTTTCATTATTGACCTCATGCAGTAACAAGTTACCAGTAGGTGCAGTAGATTCTCAGAAAACAGCATTCATGATGTGCACGCTCTTAAGGCTGTGCAAAAGGGCAATTAGTTGAAAGGGGGTGTTCAAAAAATAGCAGTGTGGCATTCAATCAGTGATGAGTGATGAATTTTTGGGGGTCATTGTCTTGTTGAAACACCCATTTCAAGGGCATGTCCTCTTCAGCATAAGACAACACGACCTCTTCAAGTATTCGGACATATGCAAACTGATCCATGATCCCTGCTATGGGATAAATACCCACCATACACCATAGTAGTAACATGCCCATATCATGATGCTTGCACCACCATGCTTCACTGTCTTCACTGTGTACTGTGGCTTGAATTCAGAGTTTGTGGGTCGTCTCACAAACTATATGTGGCCCTTGGACCCAAGAAGAAAAACTTTACTCTCATCAGTCCACAAAATGTTCCTCCATTTCTCTTTAGGCCAGTTGATGTGTTCTATGTCAAATTGTAACCTCTTCTGCACATTTTTCAACAGGGGGACTTTCCGGGGGTTTCTTGTAAATAAATAAGCTTGTCACAGTACTTACAGGTAACTCCAGACAGTATTTGATCATCCTGGAGCTGATCATGGACTGAGATTTTGTCATTCTGGTTATTCTTCCATCCATTTTGACAGTTGTCTTTTGGTTTTTGCCACGTGTCTCTGGTTTCACTCTCCATTTTAAGGCATTGGAGATCATTTTAGCTGAACAGCCAAACATTTTTCCCTCTCCAATCAAGTTTTAAATGAGTACGCTTTTTTTCTAAACAATGTCTTAATCAACCCATTTTCCTCAGGCTTTCAAAAAGAAATGCATGTTCAATAAGTGCTGGTTTCATCCTTAAAAAGGGGCCACCTGATTCACACCTGTTTTGTCACAAAATTGATCACTGATCACTGATTAAATGCCACACTGCTATTTTTTGAATACACCCCTTCAACTAATTGACCAATTGCACAGCCTTAAAAGCGTGCATATCATGAATTCTTGGTCGTGTTTGTTTTTTGAGAATGTACTGCGCCTACTTGTAACTTGTTTGCCATGTAGCAATAAAAATATACTACCAAAAGTACTTAATATGGTTAGTCACATTGGACTGCTATTATTTTGAATACTACTGTACATATGAGCTTCTAATCCAGGACTGTAGCAGAGACTACACTCCTGGAACCTTGTTTCCCTGTTTTCCACTCACCCCTTTTTCTATCACCACCCTGACACCCGTGCTCTCACCATCACCTCCTCCCTGCAGATCCCCTCTGCCGGCCAGCTAATGGAGGCTTTGCGCCTGAAGATGAAGGAGAGGAAAGTGCTGACAGAAGAGCTGGCCACGCTGGCAGCAGCCGCAGCAGTCAGCGAAAAAGCCTGACTCCCGGGCCGAGGCTGGGAAAACTGTCATCTTCTTCTTTTTCCTTCGCCATCCCCACCCTTTTTCCCGCCTCCAACTCAGTGGGAACTCGGCCCGAGCTGCGTGGGGGATGCATTTCGGACCCACGACAGACCGAGCTTTTGCAACGAGCCCTCGACATCTGTGTTAGAGCCTTTTTAGCACTTCTGCTCTCAATCAAGACCCGGGGTGATGAGGCCAAAGGCTAATGCTTACACTAATCTTTCACTTTTATTTCTTCTATGCCGCATTTATTTGGCACATCAAAGACTTTGAGATACAGGGACTCGGCCCAACATGCCAAGTCAACACTTTGACAGTTTTAATATTCAAGACTGGATGTTTGTTACACTTTTAAGGGATTTGATTCGTAAAAAAGACTCACATTTTCTCTGACATTTGGCCTAAATTATACATAACTATACATAAAAATCTTTGGTGCGAAAGCTTGCATATTTGTGGTAATACATACCACTTTAAATACCACTGATATGGATCCGATGCAGGATATGTGTGTGAAAAAGGCTTTGAAGCAAATTATGTTTACATGTCAATGTTATGCTTACACCGTTTGGATAATAAAGTCATGTTTGTCATCTTGTCCAAATATCACCTTGTCTCGTATTGTTCTCCTTCAGTTCAAAGGTCATCTGTGAAGGTGGCCGACGACAGCGAGAATCCGGCATCTGTGTGCTGATTGACAGCTGACTGGGAGGGGGGGGTTAACACCTCCTGTTGACATCATAACAAGCGCACGGAGAACACAGGTTCCATCCTTGACACCTTCTTCCTGCCTCTCTTCTTATTATTCACTTTGAATAGGTGGTCTCCTCTGTCCTTCAGCTGGAGTCCTACACAGGAGACCACTACCATGTTTCCCTCCCTCCTTCAGAGTCTTTTTCTTTTTTCTTTCAGCTTTTCTTTACGTGATGCATAATTAACAGCGCCAAAGAATCTCTCCAATGAAGAATTGAAAAGAAGAAATAATTCCACTTTTTAATCCCTCCTTCCCTCCCTCCCTTCTCAAGTATATGCTAATGATGTCGTTTTCCTTTATCTTTTTATAATAAAGGATTAGGCCGAGGACTGTCTCCGACTGCATCTCGGGGACCAATTTGGCGAGATCCAGGAGAGACGAGCCCTGGTGGTTAATTACCATTCATTAACATAGTTTGCATCTCCTCTGCTCCAATACTCATGAGCCGGCTATTGTCAATATTTGTCCCGTAGAAATTCCTGCCTGATTTTTTGGTTAGTTTTTTTTTAACCTCCCTCTTTTTGTCGCTGTCCTCCAACGTCGCTAATGACAAACATTAATAATAACTCGGAGCAGTGAAGGCGCCATGCAAATGAGCAGACTCAGCTTCCTTTTGCATAGTCAACATGTTTTTGCGCCGTGCTATTCCTGTGACATATTCAAATGCGGGCCCCCTCGGGTTTAATTAACCTGGCCTTGCCTCTGACGCTCCCTCGGTGAAGACGTTAAAACGCACAAATGTCCCGCTCCAGACATCTTTCTTTTTCTCTGTGTCGGAATGGCATGCCATTCCCTTTCTTTGCCGTCGTCCTTGTCTTCCGCTCATCTTTCCTTGTACCGCTCTCATTAAGAGAGAGGCGTCCGCTGGGAGCGACTTTGATCACTTCTTCCAAATGCAAACTTCTCTTCCCTGTTTATTCATTCCAACTCTGTGTCATTTCTCCTCCTCTTAGCCTAGCTGGCTCCTGCTTTCACTTTGGCCATACTTTGCAATGTTTCTTTTTCTGCAGGAGTACTGTATGTTCCTGGAGGGCTGGGCCAAGGTCAAGCTCGTGAAGGCCGCTTTTCCACTTCACAGCACCTATACATGACTCACCATTGGAGCATTTCCACGTCATTGGACAGCAGTTGGGGCCGCACGGTGGTTGAGTGGGTAGCACATTGGCCTCACAGTCAGGAGGTTCAGGGTTCGAATCTCCGTTGGCCATCTCTGTGTGGAGTTTGCAAGTTCTCCCCGTGCGTGTGTGGGTTTTCTCCGGGTACTCCGGTTTCCTCCCACATTCCAAAAACATGCATGTTACGTTAATTGGCGACTCTAAATTGTCCATTAAAATGTGAATGTCATTGTGAATGTTTGTTTGTCTGCCCTGCGATTGACTGACGACCAGTCCAGGGTGTACCCTGCCTCCCCCCTAAAGTCCAAGCTCCAGCATACCTGCGATCCTAATGAAGATAAGCGGTGTGGAGAATGAATGAATGGACAACAGTTAACACACATGCTAACATTAGCTATGGATCTGGCTACACATCTCACTCTCTACTTCCATTCTCTCCTTTGTTTGGGGCTGCACGGTGGCCGAGTGGTTAGCCTGTTGGCATCACATTCGGGAGATCTGGAAGATCTAACAAAACAACAAATCAATTAATGTCACATTGGAAACAACACATTCCACGTTTTTATTTATTTAGAGGTATTTGTTCTCCACAAACTAACAAAAACAACTTCATGTAAGACTGTAGAGCCACATTCTTACACTCCATTTCTCTTGTTCTCAGAGGTCGCCACAGAGAGGAGTTTTTGGCCTCTAAGGTAATGTTGAGGACACCATCATCCTACTTTACTGTAAGAAGAGGTGGATTATCAACCGGGGTCAACAAGGCCCTTCTTCTTTTCTTTTTCCCCTTCCCAAGGCTTTAGAGAAGCCGCTGCCACTGGGGCAAGGCTTAGTTAGGAGCGTCCACCGGGACATTGAGTGTCAGAAGACGAATTAAAGGATTGTATAGTCTAAAACAGAAGCTGATAGAAATAAGTGTCCAGAAAATACGATAAAGGTTGTTAGGAATAGCTATTGATAATCAATTTAGGAATAAGGAGACCCTTACTGATGATTCTATTCTCTATGCTAGTTGTGGTAAGGCCGTTTTCTGTTCAACCCACACACAAAGGCATGCTTTGATAACTTTGCAGTGAACATTACTGACTCTCCCATTCTCTTCCATCGTACTGCTGTCCCAATACTTTTGTCAATGCGGCGTACACACCTGCCCTTGCTTTGTGTCCCCCCTCCCTTTCTTGCAACGCAGGCTCAGGCAGTCATCTTCTGCTGCTGTTTCATGTCCGCACAGCAAGTGAGGATCAATCGGGTTTCGTACACACGCGCTCTACTTTTTCAGGTATTTCAGTTAAAGATTACAATTAGGGCTCTTCCTTCCCTGTTCCACGTTTGCTCCCAGTGGAAACATACACATATTGACACATACATGTGTCAAACACACACTTGCCCGCACATCACTTATTCTGTGTCTGTGGCGGCGATATCGATGCTGGTTTGGCAGCATAAAAAAGTGTGTCTGGGAAGTCAAGACAAACCACCAGAGAGACTCTTAGACTACAGTTAATTGTGCAGAAATTATCTGATTGTTTTTGGAGGGGAACTGTGGGTTTTCCGCTCCGCCTTCCCACCCAAGTTCCGCATACACACGCAACAGACTGATCATATGCTTGCACCATAACGTTTTTTTCTGACTTGTAATATCTCCACTGTTTAGTGTTTGTCATTAGACCAATTTTGTCACTAAAACGTTTGACGATACACAGTTTAGTCGTGACAAAAACACCTGTCACACATCAGTGTAACATTTGATGGTACCCGACGAGAAATTACAAACAAACACACTGGAGCTCAATGTTTCAGTATTACACTCCACCATCTTCACTTGGCTGTGTGCTCTGTTTTCTTGCTGCCTTCAGTCTCCTCTTGGACAACATTTGTCTCCTACGTTGTTAACGTATTGCATGTTGGCCACGCAGTCAGGAGGTTCAGGGTTCAAATCTCCGTTGGGCATCGCGGTGTAGAGTTTGCATGGTCTCCCCGTGCGTGTGTGGGTTTTCTCCGGGTACTCCGGTTTCCTCCCACATTCCAAAAACATGCATGTTAGGTTAATTGGCGATTCTAAATTGTCCATCGGTATGAATGTGAGTGTGAATGCTTTGTTTGTCTGCCCTGCGATTGACTGGCGACCAGTCCGGGGTGTACCCCGCCTCTCGCCAAAGTCAGCTGGGATAGGCTCCAGCATACCCGCGACCCTAATGAGGATAAGCGGCATTGAAAATGGATGGATGATAGCCACTAAAATCATCGAACAGGAACAGCAAATTTCTGCACTCTACCAGATTCGTAAAGCTGAAGTCCTAATGGACACCATCATCTTCAACACCAGGAAGCCTGAGTCCAAGCCTTCCTCGGGCACCCCTGCCACTACAATAAGATGGCAGCTTTCAATGTGAATGTCTGGAATTAGTGACATAATTGATCCAAATACTAATTTTTCAAATATAGTTAATAATAATCGTATTGAGACAGTTCCCCAGCCCCATAAATTGATACCTTTTATTAAATCTACACATCGCCATAGAAACCTCCATAACAATCAAAACTACCGACTCACCAGTACAGCAATGTTTAAAAATGAAATGTGCACTTTTAAGCTACAAAGCCTGGAAAGAGAGCATAAAACATATAGAAAGGTCTTGTGTAATGAAATAACAGCTTGCTGCTCATCTTTAATGGAACAAAGCAAAAATAACCACAAATTTCTCCTCAGCACTGTGGTTAGGTTAACAAAGTGTCACAGCACCATAACCCATCCATCCCCACCACTCTTAGTAGTGATCAGTTCATGTCTTTTTTAACAATAAAATTGGCGCTATTAGACACCTTATAAACCACCTCCCCCCATCAATTGGTGTTGTACATCCCTCCAACACAGCGACCATAGAGGAAATGGCCTTGACTGACACACACTTAAACAGTTTTACTCCTCAGAATCAATGTCTTCTACAATGTCTTCCTCAAACTCCTCTATTTGCAAGTTAGATCTCGTCTCTACTCACTTGTTCAAAGATACTACTCAACTGGTCAACACAGGTCTTCCCAGTAATCAGTATGTCACTAGTGACAGGCTACTGACCACAATCATTCAAAGTGGCTGTAATCAAATCGCGTCTTAAAAAAACGTAACCCCGAGCTACCTACACACCAACCTTCCATTTTTCACCATGATCCTAGAGAAAGTAGTTGCCACCGTTTCCTTCAAAACAATCATCTCCTTGAGGTCTTTTAGTCAGGCCTTAGAATGCAACACAGCACAGAAAAGGCCTCGTTTCAGTATTAGTTTTGTCAGACCTTACAGCAGCATTTGACACAATTAGTCACCAAATTCTAATGCAATGATTAAAAATGCCCTTGGCATTAAAATGCGTTCAGTCCTATTTGTCACGACACCTGCAGTTTGTATCTTTTAGTAATAAAGAATCCAGACATGTGAAGGTCAATCATGGCATCCCACAGGGTTCTATGCTAGTACCTGTATTGTTCACCCTCTATATATCCCGGTTAAGTAATATCGTTAGAAAACACTCCATTAATGTCCACTGCTATGCAGATGACACACAACTCTACTTATCAATGAAACCTAACCAAGCTAGTTAGCTGTCCAAACTCCAGGCGTCTTTTAACAACATAAAGAGCTGGATGACTTCAAACTTTTTACTATTAAACTCAGAGAGAAGATTGCAAATGATATTACTCTGCTAGATGGTCTTCCACTCACCCACAACTGTATCCACAATACAGTCAAAAACTTTGGTGTCATCTTCGATCAGGATCTTTCCTTTAGTTCCCAAAGACCACAAGCATTTTTCCATTTACAAAACGTAAAGAAAACCAGGAAATTCCTGCCACTACCAGCTTCAGAAAAACGTGTTCATGCGTTTGACCTCGTGGTTGGATTATTGTAACTCTGTGTTAATAGCTTGCCATAAGAAATCTTTAATGACCCCTAAAGTAATCCTAAATACTGCCGCACGAGTCGTAACCGAAACCGAAAGAAAAGATCATATCTCACCCGCCTCACTGCACTGCACTGTTACCTGTACAATGTAGAATTAAGTATAAAATTTTCCTTACATATAAGCACTACACGGTCAGGCACCAGTATATCTTAAAGAGCTCCCAGAACCCTATCAACCCAGTAGAACACTACGCTCACAGAATTTACAATTGCTTGTCACTTTGAGAATCTTTAGAAGTAGAATGAGAAGTTGATTCTTTAGTTACCAGGCTTCTCTGTTATGGAACCATCTCTCCGACTCAATCCGATCTCAAAGTTTAAAAACAAGAGTTATAAACCTTTAGACTTTTTTATTACATATTGGACAACAAACAACTTGTAGGGCCAAACCAGCTGAGTTAAACAAAAATAAATAAATTAATTAAATAATAAAAACAGTTGTCCTCATAACTTAAGATTTCGAGATTTAAGGTAAAAAATTTACAAGATTAAAAGTCGTAATTTTACGGGGAAAATTTTTTAATACTATGACATTTAAAGTTGTAATTTTACGTGTCATATCTGGAAGAGGAGATCCCGAAATCCTGGTCAGTGGAGGAAGAGAAGGAGACTATAGACATGATCCCTAACTCCACGTTTCTCACTGATGTGAGCAAAGAGGAAATCGTTGACATTGTACATAAATGTAAAGCAAAAACATCAACTGATTGGAATGGAAACGATAAAAATGGTTACCAATGAAATCGGAGAACCGCTGTCGTATATCAGCAATCTATCATTCCAGACGGACAAATTCCCAGACAAAATGAAGACAGCTAAAGTAGTTCCAATCATCAAAAATGGAGATAAACATAATTTCACAAACTACCGACCAATTTCATTATTACCTCAATTTTCCATCATCATGGAAAAGTTATTCAAACATAGGTTGGACAAATTCCTCATTAAGAATGACATCCTGGCGGACAGCCAATACGGATGCAGAGCTAATATTTCCACTTCTATGGCACTGATTGAAATCACAGAGGAAATTACGAATGCTATAGATCATAGAAAGTGTGTAGCCTCAGTAGTCATGGATTTAACAAAAGCTTTTGATACAATCAATCGCAACATTCTAACTACAAAATTGGAAAGGTATGGAATCAGAGGGTTAGTTCTGAATTGGGTTAAAAGCTACCTTGCAAACAGGATACAATATGTGAAGCTAGAAGAATATACATCTACAAATTTAGAGATATTATGTGGCGTACCACAAGGGTCAATTTTGGGACCAAAATTATTTAACCTATACATCGACATCTGCAAAGTGACATAAACCTAGTACTATTTGCAGATGATACCACCGCTTTTTGCTCTGGAGAAAACACACAAGAGATAATAAGAAAAGTTTCAGATGAAATGATTACTCTAAAAAGATGGTTTGACAAAAACAGATTATCCTTGAATCTAAGTAAAACAAAAATGATGCTATTTGGTAAAAGCAGAAGTGATACTTGTGTGAAAATACAAATTGACGGGGAGGAAATTTAAAGGGTGAATGAACATAAATTTTTGGGCATCATAATTGATGACAGAATGAGTTGGAAACCACACATCAAAAACATACAACATAAAGTAGCAAGAAATACTTCAATATTGAAAAAAATAAAACTTGTCAAGGATCAAAAATCACTTCAAACTCTCTATTGTTCTCTGGTGTTACCATATCTAACTTATTGTGTGGAGGTATGGGAAACAACTACAAAAGTACACTTATCTCACTTAATGTTCTGCAAAAAAGATCAACTAGGATAATCCATAACACGGCGTACAGAGATCATGCAAATCCACTGTTTACAAAAATTACAATTATTAAAATTTCCTGATCTGGTAAACCTTCAAACCGCTAAAATGATGCATAAAGCAAACAACAACCAGTTACCAAAGAATGTCATACAATTTTTCTCAACAAGAGAGGAGAAATACGATCTTAGGAATAAAGTAAACTTAAAACACAAATATGCAAGAACAACACTAAAAACCTTTAGTGCTTGGGTATGTAGAATCAAACTGTGGAATGGATTAAGTAAAGAAGTAAAACAATGCTCTACAATGAGTGACTTCAAGAAACATTACAGACAGTTGATGTTTACAAAATACAAGGAAGAAGACTCGTGAAATATTGTGTACATCCAAGGCCATATTACTTCATTCCTTGGAGAGTACTTTTTCTGTGTGTTGACTGTTTGTTACTATCACCTTATACTTGTACTAGGAACTTTTCATCCTAGCGAGAACATTGTCTGTACTACAACAATGTTTTTTTTTTACAATTGTTATACACCACTAATCACTATTATCACTATTATTATTTATTATGAATATCATTCATCAGGATGGCAATATAATTTATTTTCCATGACAAGGACTGCTATCTAACACACTGTCACATGACCTTACTTATGCATTCAAACTTAGTAACTGCAGGAAGTGTACAAATGTATGGAAATAGGGGAAAACATACGGGGGTAGGATTTAATAAGCTTTGCTTCTTCCTACTCCTTTTGGACATGTGGAACTGTCAAGTGTATTAAGTGATGTATTCCAATGTCCTTTACATGCATGTTCAAATACAATTCAACCATTACCAAGGCTGGACTGCTACATGAGGAGAACAACACTACTTCAGCGGTAACTGAGGCTCTTTAACAGGAAGAGGATGAATTTAAAACGATGACTTTTCTGTTATCTGTTATATATTCTGTTTTACGGGCACTGTTTGTAAACAAGGTATATAAACAAACGTTCAAAAACTGTTTGTGTCTTCTTTTCCTTCCGGCTTACGCATGTTGTGTTCTGCCAGATTGCGCCGAAGTGAGCGCATGCGTGAAATAAAGCTGCCAAAAGCCGACACAGTCATGGTTATATTTTGGATATTTGAAAAATACAACAACAAGACAGTTCAGGGGCCGCACGGTGGCTGACTGGGTAGCACGTTGGCCTCACAGTCAGGAGGTTCAGGGTTCGAATCTCCGTTGGGCATCTCTGTGTGGAGTTTGCATGTTCTCCCCGTGCGTGTGTGGGTTTTCTCCGGGTACTCCGGTTTCCTCCCACATTCCAAAAACATGCATGTTAGGTAAATTGGAGACTCTAAATTTGTCCATTGGTGTGAATGGTTGTTTGTCTATATGTGCCCTGCGATTGACTGGCGACCAGTCCAGGGTTTACCCCGCCTCTCGCCCAAAGTCTGCTGGGATAGGCTCCAGCATCCCCGTGACCCTAATGAGGATAAGCGGTATATAAAATGAATGAATGAAGACAGTTCAGGTAAGTTAGCTCAAGTCCGAGTTAAGTCAAGAACATCAAGTCTTTTTGGAACATTTGTCAAGCAAGTCACAAGTCCTCAAAATTGCGATTGAGTCTGACTCGAGTCAAGTCATGTACCTCGAGTCCCCCATCACTGGAATCAGCGGCATTTCTGTGTTCCTTGGTCTAACACCATATGTCCAATCATTTTTATATCTCAACCCAAACGTCGTTTGAGGTAGAGGTAACCCCCTTGTCGGCTCCAATGTTGTTAGTCAGCTAGTTGGCTTTTGATTGATGCTTTCAACCCAACATGGAAAAGCGGCATTAGCTATCAAATATTGAAAATGAAGTCGCTTGCTTTTGAATGAGCGTAATTGTTGCATTATGGCAAATCCAATTCCTCTATTTGCATTTTTTACGTTCCTTCATTCATTCATGTCATATGCTGCTTGTCCTCACAATGGTCGCAAGGTCTACTGACTTTGGGGGAGAGGCAGGTACACCCTGAACTAGGTCCCAGCCAATCACTGGGCAAATATAGCCAAACAACCTTTCACACTCACATCCATACCTATGGACAATTAACCTAGCATGCATGTTTTTGGAATGTGGCCAATATTTTTGCAGCGTAAGCACAGACTGCTGTGTTTGGGACCATCTTGTGTTCTTCTGGCCTGTGTCTTATGGGGTGTTGCTCCTCTAAACACTACCTCCACCTTCATGATCTTCTCCAAGCGCTCATTAGCAGACCAGCTGAAGTTTGAAGGGTGTAAAGCAGGTTGCACTCCACAGGTAATCCCACTAATGAAGTGAAGCAACCCACCATTTCTTGTTATTATTCTTTATTTCTGTATGTCTGTCTGCCACCGCCACAAGTGCCCAACAACAAAGAATTGTTTGTATGCATAATATGAGCACCACAAGCTGGTGGGCTACTGACTGGAGGGCCCCCCGTGAACACAGGTGGAGCGGGGCAGCATCACTGGGACCAATTAGAGCAGAGCGCAGGTACATTTGCATGTCTGAATGGAGAGATGTGATCGTAAAGGGATTTGCGGGGTTTTAAAAAAATAAAGTGTGGCCAAAATTGACTGCAATATGAGGTGTGATGAATCAAAGTGACAAACTTCAGTTCCTGGGCTTCAGAGTAATTTCAACATTCAAAAAGTCATTTTCAACTGGTTTATTGCTCTAAAGTTTATTTGGAAAGTTCCTACTTTTGTCTTTGAGAACTTCCACCAAGAATTAACCAATTGACATAACCTGTTAGGCAAATGCCAGTGCAACCTTTTGTCCGCCAGGGGGCGATACTATATATATATATATATATATATATATAGTATATTTTTCCATTATGATGATTTTTATATAGATAATATAAATTATATAATTTACTACTGTAAACTTTGTTCAAAGTTTGTTCAACGGTTTTTTAATTTTGATTTCTTTTTAGTTTTTTATGGGGCGGATGTTTAAAATGATCATCCCTCTTACTGAATTTTAATACTGTAAAGTGTGACATTGTGGTGTATTATAATAACCAATAGCCAAGGATGGATTAATTTCCTTGTAATTGTATGAGTGAACTTTGTGCCTCTTTTTTTTGACTTATAATAATCTTTGTAATTTAAACATTGGCTTTTTTCCCACACAACGATGTGAAAGTGTTTGTTTGGTATGATGTTTTTTATGGCTCTGTTAAGATCTAATAACGACTCAAATTTATTACAATTACTAATGTATTACAACATGTATAATGTCTAATATGCTTGCTTTATTTATGTACTTATGTACTGTAGTGAGGATAAGCGTCAAAGATGGATGAATGTACTCGTTTTTCAGTGCCGTTATTAGGGTGCAATATCTTTGTTTGCCACCAGATGGCAGCAAAGGTTTATAGTTGTATTGTGAGCGCACCTGTTTATTTCAGTGGGTTTCAAACTGGGGGCCAGGGGACCCTGGCGTTATTACGGGGGTGGCTACCACGAACAATTTTCATTATTAGTATATTTTCCGTGGGGGTGGGGGGTTTGAAAATCATTTTGTTGTACTTGGTTTAAGAATAGTAATATTTTAGCAGGTGAAATGCTTCCCATGTGCTGTTTTCTGTTGCACACTCAGGAGTGTTTTACAGGATAGCAAATGTTGCTGCCTCTTTCCAAAAAAATCAACACGTGTACTTTAGTGCAAACTACAGTCACGTAATAAACATTCATCTTCTACCGCCTATTCGAGATCAGGTCAATGGGGCACCAGCACCAGCCAAGACTTCCCCTATCCCTGAATCCTCCTGGCAGATCCAAAGGTGTTGCCAGGTTAGTTAGAGACATAGTCTCTCCAACGTGTCCTGGGTCTTCTCCGAGGCCTCCTACTGATGGGGCATGCCCTGAACATCCCAGGAAGGCATCCTGACCATATATTTTTCATTCATTCATTCATTTTCTGTACTGCTTATCCTCATTAGGGTAAGGGGATCCTGGAGCCTATCCCAGCTGGCTTTGGGCGAGAGGCGGGGTACACCCTGGACTGGTTGCCAGTCAATCGCAGGGCACATATAGACAAACAAACACTCACACTCACATTCATACCTATGGACAATTTAGAGTCGCCAATTAACCTAACATGCATGTTTTTGGAATGTGGGAGGAAACCGGAGTACCCGGAGAAAACCCACACACGCACGGGGAGAACATGCAAACTCCACACAGAGATGCCCAACGGAGATTTGAACCCAGGTCTTCCAGATCTCCTGACTGTGTGGCCAATGTGCTAACCACTCAGCCACCGTGCGGCCATATATTTTTAAAATATGTTTTTATATATGGAATATTTAGTTATTAATTTGCATATGCTCCACTATTGATTTTTTTATTGTTTTTTATATATGAAATTTGTACTATTTGATTAGCATAGTTTTTCACTTTTGACGATCATAGGTTTTATTTTAATTAGATGTATTTCATTAACATACGTGTCACTAGTGCTAATTGTGTATTTAAATGACATGTAATATTTATGTTACTTCCATACCTTTAACGTGTTGGAAATTGTTTTATTTGATGATGACCTGATAATCAATGGGGTTTTTTAAAGTTATTTTTTAAAATAACTTATTTAAAATTATTTTTGCATTTCATTTTATGTGCTTATTTTCACATGTTATTGGTTTTTATACGGTTTGTCAGTTTCTTTTATTTGCATGCATATTCTTGTGATAATCATTATTTAAATGATTTGGAGGTGCTATTTTGTCCTATTGTTATTCAATACTAATCATTTAGTGCTGATTATAGTTTTTATATTGTCATTGGTTGGTGCTGTGATGTTCGCTGTCCATGGTTCTGTATATACAGTATACACATACAGTCTGTGGAGTACACTCCAGTACAGTACATTTTGCTTGTGCATCATATTCCAAAAGACTTGAGGCAGCAGTTGCTTCCAAAGGTGCATCGACAATGATTTGAGCAAAGGCTAAGGAATACGTAGCTGTGGTTTTGTAAATTGTTCAACATTGTATTTCATTTGAAAACATTTCGAAAAAACTGTGAATATGTGAAAAGACTGTGAATATTTTCCAGATGTAGTGTATGGCCATTTTAAAGAAAGAAAAAGTCATTTTATTTTCCCCCTCTTCTTTGTAATGGTAGTATGTGGAGTATAATAGTATATAATCTGGGATTAAGGCTAATTTCCATCACTTGACTCTGTTAGACCCCACCACCTTAATCTAATGACGCTGAAATGAAATTGTTTTACTTGTTCTCAATTCATATTTATTGAAAATGCAAAAGACACGTCATTCATGCTTTCAAATGAGACATTTACACCCTGCAGGACAAACCGAGTGCTGCGTCGACGGCAGGGGCGGAGCCTTTAACTGGAGCTTCTTCTGACGTCCGCCCTGCGAGTCACGTGCTTTCTGACCGTCCAATCACCTGTCGGGAAGCTTCCCTTGGCGCAGGAGGAGATCCCTAAAGTGAAGACGAAGCAAGGTTAGCGTCTGCTGCTTCTTCCATCAGGACCACACGTTCAACAACATACTAATAGCACTTCCTCGTCATAATAGCACTTCTTCTTGGTCAGCGTCCATCTTTCTCTTTGGGTCGGAACCAGCACACCAACAGCATGTCTGTAGCGGGCCTCAAGAAGCAATTCCACAAAGCCACTCAGGTAAGGACGTCCTGCGGAATGTGATGCTGCTGTTTTATTCCTTTTTGACGTGTGAGGGTGGAGGCGTGGTGTTGGTGCGTGGGTTTGTGCCATCTTCTTCACGTCTGCAGCGTTGCACCAAAATGCATTTGTATTGTGGTTCCTGGTACCAGTACTAGTAAGTAGTGGGTCTAAAGCATCAGTGCATCAATCCGTCCATCCTACCC
This sequence comes from Oostethus manadensis, assembly GCA_024372805.1. Classification (NCBI taxonomy): domain Eukaryota; kingdom Metazoa; phylum Chordata; class Actinopteri; order Syngnathiformes; family Syngnathidae; genus Oostethus; species Oostethus manadensis. The sequence continues at coordinate 183,649 of QODF01000254.1, read as the reverse complement.
TTCAGATGACATTCTGCATTCCAGCATCACGTGGCCCGGAAGGCGAAACAGTCCCTTTTTGAAATATTTATTTAACACTACTCCCCGCCCCCTCGCCCCAGGAAGAGTGGATGGTTGGATGGATGTTATGCAACCGCTAAGTTGCCTCCCTGCCTGGGCGGAAATCCGCTTCTCTCATCTGCGGCACGCCATGACCTTAGCGCCCTCCAAGAGCATTTATCGTATACCCACAAACACACACACACAGCAGGACACTTTATTCGAACCTGTCCTGTCATGCAATAGTGTCCAAAGTGCGACCTGCAGTGCATACAAAAACTACAATCAACCAAGAATCCCTGCTGTGAAAAATAAAGACCAGAACCTTTGATTTTTTAGTATGGAACATTTGTCATTGCCTTACAATTTAGCAACATAACAGTGACAAAAGGCCGCACGGTGGCTGAGTGGTTAGCACTGTGGCCTCACAGTCAGGAGGTTCAGGGTTCAAATCTCCGTTGGGCGTCTCTGTGTGGAGTTTGCATGTTCTCCCCGTGCGTGTGTGGGTTTTCGCCGGGTACTCGGGTTTCCTCCCACATTCCAAAAACATGCATGTTAGCTTAATTGGCGACTCTAAATTGTCCATTAGAGTATGAATGGTTGTTTGTCTGCCCTGCAATTGGCTGGCGACCAGTCCAGGGTGTACCCCGCCTCCCGCCCAGAAGTCAGCTGGGATAGGCTCCAGCATACCCGTGACCCTAATGAGGATAAGTGGCATAGAAAAGGAATGAAGGAACGGTGACAAAAAACTTGAAACCCCTCTTACTGTCCGGTGATGCAAATTGCAACCACGGTAGTGGTTCACACAGCACTGTCAATCACAGTGTACTGAGAGGTGTCCATAATGTTTTGTGTCTGTCAGTCGTTACAGAATCATCTTTGTGATGCAGTAATGGTATTAGTACCTTGCCCATACAAGTAATTACCTCTGCTATGTCCAAAAGTATTTGGACACACAAAACAGCATGCATGTGATAGTTTTTAAGATTTCTGCTTCCACACAACACCGTCAAATAAAATCAGAATGCAGTTGAAGTGTCAATGGCTTTCATTTAAGAGCATTCCCCAAAATGTATCTTAATCTCAACATTGAGTTAAAAAAAAAATACATATTACATTTGGACTGAATCACACATGTGATTAATGTTTGTATATTAATTCAGCAATAATCTGTTGGTGATAATCAATAAATGGAATGTTTTTCATAACATTGTTGAATTAATAATCTATATTGTTGGCAAGTCTTGTTAAGGCCTCGTGGGTTAATAACCTTGTAGTGAAGATGATGCCATCGTCTATATTTGTCCAGTTCCTTGATGTCTTTGACAGCAAGTACTTTGGCCTCCTCTGGGTCTACGTTTAATTATGCGTAATAAATGTAAGCCCATTAGGGATGCTTTGATTGATCGGCCGATTTCCGTAAAAAACACATGACTGGCGTATGTCGATGAACGCCTTTCAAAGCTGACCCCAAAAACGGTCTGCTGTGTCTCTTAGGATCGCCAACCACATAACGTGTCTTGTATTGAACCGACAATGGACGCACTTTGTAAGGTAGTGGCTTCAGTTTGACAGCTTGAGACCGGCTATGCCAGTCTACGCCATCGTGTTGGATCACGGTTTTAACCAAACCCATTGCTGTTCGGATATGTTTGCATCTTTTTTTTACACGTTTGCCTGTCTGTGATTGGCGGCAGCAATAGTTCTGCGCCTAGCTTCTGGTCTTTGCACCCAAATGTGACTTTTTATTACAGTAACATTTCAGTTTTCATGGAGACCAAAGTACCAGTTATGCTTTCTTATTCTTCCTACATTTTTGTGACTTTTTCTCATCTTGGGTCATGAACTGGCGTGTAAAATCTGGACTCTTTAATGTGTAGTACAAGGTCTGAGCAGAGTTTGTATACAAAGATGATGTTGCAGGTCATTTTGACCCAGACACTTTCATGTGGGTAAATAGCCGTTCAGATTAAACACAAACATGTTTCTTTGATGTACTTTGTAGAGGTGGAACGTTCCGGTGCTTGCCCTTGTCACATGTCATCTCTTTGACAAGAACCAAAAAAAAAATGAGCTCCAAAAGGTTAATAGTTGAAGAAGCTGCGGCACCGATTTTGAACTGGGATAGTTATGCAGAGGAAGAGATTTCAGAGAAAGAGGATCTTTCAGATTCCAAGGACAATGTTATTGAAGATCCAGGTTGTCAATTTTCCTCCAATAGGGAGTATTCAGAGGGCGAGTGCCATTTCTTTTCCATCAGCTGAAAACCAAGGAATGAAGCAGTCATTATCCACCGAGGAGACATGGGCATCTAAAGATGGCAAGATAAAATGGTCCACATCATCACACCAAAGTCGAGGTAGACTGTCGTCTTCCAATGTCGTCACAATGACTCTGGTCCTACAAGATTTGCTGTCACAGAGTTGATAATATTCAATCAGCATTTCAGCTTTTCATATCCACACCAATAGAGAAGATTATACTGGACATGACTAATTTGGAGGGAAGGCGTGTATTTCAAGAGAAAAGGAAGGAGACGGACCAGACTGACTTGTATGTTTACGTTGGAATTCTGGTGTTAGCTGGAGTATACAGGTCAAAAGGACAAGCAACTGCAAGTCTGTGGAACGAAGAAAATGGAAGGCCAATCCTCAGAGCCACAATGTCTCTGGAGACATTCCACATGAAATCTCGTGTGATTCGCTTTGACAACCGCAACACCAGAGCTTTTTGACGTGAAAGAGACAGGTTTGCTGCGATCAGAGATTATGGGATAAATGGGTCGAAATTCTGTCTTTGGTGTACAATCCTGGTCCCCATGTTACTGTTGATGAGCGCCTTGTTCCATTCAGGGAGCGCTGTCCTTTCCGACAGTACACGCCTAACAAGCCCGCCAAGTATGGCATCAAATTACGGGTGGCCTGTGATGCAAAGTCTAGCTATGCACGGAATATGCAAGTATACACAGGAAAGCTACCTGGAGAAGCTCCTGAGAAGAATCGGGGGATGCACAAGAAGACATGAAGCCACAAATGATCACAGACTCCACTAAAGGAGGAGCTGACAATCTAGACAAAGTCCCAGCAACATACAGCTGCCAGCGCAAGACTGCCCGTTGGCCTTTGGTGATTTTCTACAACATTGTGGACGTATCTGCCTACAGTGCACATGTCCTGTGGACTTCAATCGACCAACAAGGGAATGCCGGCAAATTGTTCCGACATCGACTTTTCTTGGAACAACTTGGCAAATCACATGTCACTCCCAGGATGCAGAGTCGATCCAGGCCACCTAAAACTCTAGCAGCTGCAGCTGTCATTGAAAAAGTCAAGCTCACATCACCCAACCAATTTGCAATGGATCCACTGGATACTGGTGTGAACTGGTGTGAAGAAATGGAAAAGATGCCAGGACTGTCCCCACCAAAACGACAATAAAACAAGTACCTGTTGTGTGAAACGCAAGACTTACATCTGCAGAAAGCACACAATTACATTCTGCCCATCCTGTGGAGAACATTGAAAATGTTCCATCCATCCATCCATTTGCTATGCCGCTTATCCTCATTAGGGTCACGGGGATGCTGGAGCCTATCCCAGCAGACTTTGGGCGAGAGGCGGGGTACACCCTGGACTGGTCGCCAGTCAATCGCAGGGCACATATAGACAAACAAACATTCACACTCACATTCATACCGAGGGACAATTTAGAGTCACCAATTAACCTAACATGCATGTTTTTGGAATGAGGGAGGAAACCGGAGTACCCGGAGAAAACCCACGTACGCACGGGGAGAACATGCAAACTCCACACAGAGATGCCCAACGGAGATTTGAACCCAGGTCTTCCAGATCTCCTGACTGTGTGGCCAATGTGCTAACCACTCAGCCACCGTGCGGCCCAACATTGAAAATGGAGCAAGTCGAATGACCCAAAAAAAACTTTGTGAAAAGTTATGTTTGTGAAGAGTTCAAATAGCTCTTAAAATAGCATTGAAATTCAAATTTAAAATGTATTGTATGTTTCTTTTCTAAATGTTATATATGCTATAATTTAAAATAAAGATGTTAATTGGTTTAACTTGTATTTACTGTTTGGCATGGATTTATCACAGTACGACTCAAAATGACCCACATTATAATCAATGTAATTTTTTTCCACCAAAACAAGGTTTAAAACAAAAGAGCAATGTGGTTCGGAGCTCATTTGCGGCCCACGGCAAAGCCACTAATCGATGACATGTTCATGGGGTACGCGCCAACCTGTTCAAGTGTCACTGAACAGCATTACTATCTTGTCATTATGCTAATGGCGTCTTGTCTTCAAAACACTACAGTATGTATGTGGCTGTTTATTGAACATACCACATAATTTGTCTAACACAGGGGTGACCCTAACACAGGGGTCGCCTATCTTGCTGGGGATTTTGAGTAGCTCACCAAAGGGCCAAAGAATATTTGCTTGCGTAGTATTATAACTGTTGAATTCAGATTTTACGCCTTTATATAATGACGAGTGACCACAAAAACGATGGCAACAAGCAGTGGAGATCTGCTTGGTAAAAATAGTCTTCTACTTGAAGCTCAATCCAGGGCGCGGCCGCTGCCAGTACTGCACTCCATTTTGCGCCAATGGCTTCAAGACGCCATTAATCAACAATCAATTGCACATTATGTCCGTCCCTTCTTCCAAGGAGTGCAGGCTTGAAGGAGCCCAATGAGGGTTGGAGCGTGGTGAGTCACAGTGGCTGTGACAGCCCACTCCCGACCTCTCACAGCAGGTCAGCGGCAGCCTGGCTGAATCACACCGCCTTTCTTCCTCCAAGTACACCTTCCAAACTTTCTCTTGCTGCAAGCAAAGTTAAATGTTTATGACAAATTCAAGTTTTTTGCTTTTGAAATGATGTATTGCATTATTAGGCTATATAGTTAAGGAAAAAATTGTCTCAAATAATGTATCGAATGTGGACAATAATTGCATGTTTTGACTAAAAAAGTTTTCATACATGTGCAAATATTTATTCCAATTGTAGGGTAAGAAAATTATAAAATGGGTACATTTTGTTCCTGGTTCCATCCTGGGTAATACCAATAAATGTTAACTTTGCGATGAACAGGAAGTCGCTGTGTGCATTTTAATGCTGGGTAGGCAGTAGTTCTGCTTATGTATGAAGATGACACACAGGTTGACATCAAAAAATGGCCTCTTTCAATCTCAAATTTGATGCCGATTTAAGTGGTCCACGATGTAAGTCAACGTTGACCTATTCATAATAATAATAAATTATGTAATACTATAGTAATAATAGTTTTTAGTACTAAAAAGACCAGGGTGGACTAGGACTTGATGAGTTGTTCAACACAAACAAGACGTAAATGCTACGTAGGAGCGGACTGAAGTAACGCCATAAGTAGTGAACTTTTTAGTTGGTTGTTCAAAGAAGTCAATCGTTGAGAGAAAGCAGAATAGACTGCATTTCATGGCTGCCACCAGCAGATGTAGATCCCAGCGGTACTGGCAGATGTAGATGCAGTCTTCAGTCAAAACTGAAAAAGATGATCAGTATAAAAAATGACATGCTAGATGGGAGAGTTGCGAGGAAAGTCATTGGAAATTGGACCAAAATGCCGGCGGCGAAGGTTTGATTGTGAAGAGTTTATAGTGAAACCGGGACACACCACTTTTGTCGCTATACCCATCTATGTCTAGGTTTCTTTCTAGTCTAGATCTAAGGTCATCATATTGACCATAGTGGGGGGGAAAGCCAGCCTCTGTGTAAAGAAACTAAATTACAAGTAAAATCAAAAGATGCCCTTTGATGATGTGTGACGTCACGTTTTACAACATAAGTGTAAAAATAAGTTAAGTACTTCAAAGTAAAGGGTGTTTTAACGTGCATGCAGCAAATGTGAATACCTGATTCTCTCCACAGTATGTACATTCTGTCCTTCTTAAGTCAACTGTCAACATTTACTGGTCTATGGTTATCATAACAGTATGATAATATTTAGCTCTCACTTATCCTCTTCTATGGTGAGATTACAAAAAAACACAAAGTGATATTTCAACATTCTTAACTGTCATAGTGTAAAAGTAGAAAAGGAGGTTAACCACTGCAAAACTAACAGTGTAGATTAGCTTTGCCTACAAGTGATGTACAGTATGTATTCTGTGTCACGACCCAATAATCCCAGTCCAGAATCACCACACACAGACACCACTAGAACAGAATGAGGGGGATGAAGTGATGGGACGTGAAGCTTAAAGCAATCAGATAAAGAAGCCTATCTGCACTAATAGCTCATTAGCCAGTGCAGTCAATGGATGGCATTCAGAGTCCCGACTTTAAGATTGCATACATTTCATTGACTGATAGGAATAGTTTCAGCTGATGATGTAAAAATCGTTGTGTATTGATTTGCTCTTTTTCCACCTGTGATGGGCCAGAGAATACAGCAACATTTTAGGCTTTTATTGTTTTTGTTGTTTTTGCGACTCATTCTGAAAATAGGAGAAGGCGCATTGTCAGGTTGCATTGTCCCTTGTTATGAAACTTAACCAGGGCTGCTTTACTGTGGTTAACTTCTTTTTACACTTGTATTACAGTTCAATTGCAATGTTCAAATGTGCTGCAAACATCACTAGTCCGGTGTTTACCATGCCTCGCCTAAAGTCAGCTGGGATAGGCTCCAGTATACCCCCATTACCCCAGTTGAGGATAAGCAAGGAAGAAGAAGAATGGATGGATGAACTCCAGCGTCATGATACGCGATGTTTTTTTAGATTTTTCACTGGTTAAGTTATTTTTTTTACTCTTGATTGAGAAATAAGAATGGTATTTTTTGTATGTATGACAGAAAACTGCACTTTTTTTTTACAGTTTTACCCGTCTCCCATCAATTTGATTTGAAACATGAACATATGTCATGTCACATTGTCTCTTTGCTGTGCGTGCTAGAGGACATATAAACAGTTAAAAAGACGCAGAGTAATGGGAAACACTTATTCTGCTTAAAAAAGCCTTTTGAAAAAAAAGCCTTTTTTGGGGCCAAAAGGTGGTCGAGTGGGTAGCACATTGGCATCACAGTCAGGAGGTTCAGAGTTCGAATCTCCGTTGGGCAACTCTGTGTGGAGTTTGCATGTTCTCCCCGTGCGTGCGTGGGTTTTCTCCAGGTACTCCGGTTTCCTCCCACATTCCAAAAACATGCATGTTAGGTTAATTGGCCACTCTAAATTGTCCATTAGAGTGTGAATGGTTGTTTGTCTATATGTGCCCTGCAATTGGCTGGCGACCAGTCCAGGATGTACCCCGCCTCCCGCCCAAAGTCAGCTGGGATAGGCTCCAGCATCCCCGCGACCCTAATGAGGATAAGCGGCATAGAAAATGAATGAATGAATAACAAAAAACCGCCAAAAGTGGCGTGCATATTACCCAAGCTGCAGCACCATTGTTGTTATTAGAAACAATGTTACACCGAACTACATTACTGACGCACTGGCTGTTATGTGAAATCAAGCAAGGAAGTTTTGGTAGTTTTGGTAGTGCTTAGAGTAGTACGTTGAACTGCACGTTTTATGTGTTAGCGTGAATGTACCTGTTACTACATGTTTACAGTATGTTTATAAAACCAAAGAACTTTGTTGGAGGTTTTTGGAGGTGTTTTTGGAGGCGGCATAGCTGTATCCCCATTACTTGCAGTAATAATCTCTTTAACATCTTCAGAACACACAGAAAAAAACAACTTTGTGTTCATGTCTCATGTAAGGATTGTGGATGGTGGGTAAATTTCCAAAAGAAGTGCATTTAAGGGTGATAAAATGTTGCTTGTGCAATTATAGAACGTGTCATGACGGCCACAGTTTGACCCTGGGACGGATCATTTTTATTTCCATGATCACGTGTGCAAAATCATGTTGGGAGCATCTGCTATAACCACTTTGGAACATCCTGAGTTCAAACTAATTGAAGTGACACAAAAGTGGCTTAGGTTTCAGGAGGATCAGACTGATTTTCTGCGGTGACCTTACTGCCTTGATAGCTAATTGCTAATCAGCACTTTATTTGGTTGTATTTTGCAGCATGCGAGGAAGAGGCTGCCATTTTAATATATCCCTGCTGTCACTTTCTTGCAAGGTGTCACATTCCTGGCTAGTTCTCGTAGTTTATGTCCCTGCTTGGTAATCACACGTTTCCCCGACGTGAGAGATCTCTCTCTCGCTCTCAGCTAAGGACACGGCCATTTTGAAAGAGAATGAAAGCGCAGGAGCTTGAAGGAGAATGTGTGGAAAACCTCGCAGGTTCTTTCACTCTAATTTATTTAGCAGTAGCAGTTGTGAGTGAGAGTGGTGCGCTTTATTTACATCACAAGTCAACTTTCACCTCTGAGTCACATGAGTCACGTAGAACAGATGCGGCCGTTGTGATGTCTCAATGGGCATGCGGTCTAAATAATATGAAATTTGGATGTGAGCATTTCTTGCAGCAGGCAATGAATGTTTTTATAGTGAGGTAGGGACACCAGTGTGTGCAGATTACTAAGACACACGCTTTCTTTGTCCATTAGAATGATTGCATGTTCACATGCAGGAAGGAATAGGTGTGTAGATAGGTTTGTGTCGTGCGTGAGCGAGGCCTTGAGAGGCAGCGGATTGCGAGTGGGTGACTCATGCAGCCTGGATTCTCAACAAAGAAACACCGCAGTACAACGTAAAGTAGATCCAGCTGGGAGATAACAGATGGGAGGGGGTGGGGGGTAGATAAAGAGTGGAGCAGCCATGCAGAAGCAGATTGGGAGGGGCTGAAAGAGAGTGATGGAGATCTCAGATGGAGGAAGACCATGGGATTCTTATGTACTAGAGTTGTCCCGATCCACATTTTTGGCATCCCATCCACATTTTTTACAGTCTTGCCGATCCGATCTGATTCTTTTTTTATATATAATAAACTTTTGTTACAAACAGGAATTAGTGGAATTGAAGAATTGGTCATTAGTAATTAATAGCTCTTCAAAACATTTAAAATAATCCAACCAAAGCATTACTGGATTGACTTTCTTTATTACACAGTATGACCAACAATATTGTTTGGCTTTTGTAACAGGTCCCTAAAGAAAGTAAATGTCCATCCAATAAAAAATCAAATTGAAAAAATACTGCAGAGATGGATATATTGGGTCGTAAGCTGCTGTTCGGTGTGGGGGCTATAGAGGGCAGTGGTGTTCAGCATGCTGGTTAGAGCAAGCATTTGGAGTCAAGTGCGTAGAATAAAAAAACTAGCAAGTTGAATGCATTGTCACAATAGCAAGTGCTGTGGTGACATGCAAATAAATGGCCAACTGAATTACAGCCACAATACTTTTAGGGTAGGACTAATCATTTGACATGGTTATAGATCAATTTGTGCTGTAATTTAGAACATAACAACCAGCGGTTAGAGCGGCAATTCTCGTGTGAGCTCCCGGCACCATGACAGAGGAGTCTGGGCACAGCACAGCAAGGGAAGTCAACCTCTGTAGCTGCAAGCCAAATATCCAGTGTCCGGCGTGAAACTAACTAAACACTCATTATAAATTTACATTATATTATATTATAAAGTGTCCCGCGACCCTAATGAGGATAAGCGTCGTAGAAAATGGATGGATGGATAAATGAAATGGAAAAAAATATGTTTGTGGTAAATGATTTCATACACACAACTACAATAACAACATCACATTTTAAAGGGATACCAATTTTGGAAATATCGGCCTTTCTTTTATGTTACTGTGAGCAGCGTTTTGTCTCATTTTGTTTGCCAGTCCTTGAACACACCTTCAAACTTTGTCCGACGCTGTACAGGTAGACTACTATATCGTATTAATCCTCCCTTTCCTCTTCTTTTGGTGCACAACCTCTCTGAAAATCCAGGCTTGTACGGGTGGATGGTGGGTCTGTATTCATTCCGTGCTTTAAATTGAACGTTCCTGTCATGGGTTTACACAATACATAATAAATATGCTAAATTAGATGGCTATAATATACGTATGTACTGATGTGTTGATGACACATCGCTCGCTGCTAATGCTACCGCCAAGCCAAGCCCCCATAGAGTTGTCCTCTGCTATGCCTGAGTCGACATACTCCATTACCATTACCGTCACAGCGACAGTAGACACGAATAACTTTGGTCTGGTTGTGAGACCCATCAGCCAGCGCTTTCAAGATGAATTTACCAATCAAAAAATACGTTTTTTGTTGCCCATTTAATATTTGTTCCCGCTCCACAGTCACCGCTATGTCCTCAAACTACCATTTGGGCTGAGGGTCAAACAGGACTCGCCAAGAATCAACAAGTGGGATCAAATTTATATGATTGTACAATAAATTAATTTAAATGAAATAAAATATATACTTATGGGGTTGTAGTATACAGTGAGGGGAAAAAACTATTTGAACCCCAGCTGATTTTGTTTGTCCCACTAACAAAGAAATGATCAGTCTATAATTTCAATGGTAGGTTTATTTGAACACTGAAGACAACAATGATTTAAAAAAATGAAAAATGCATTTCAAAAAGAGTTATGAATTAATTTGCATTTGTATAAATGAAATAAGTATTTGATCCCTTTGAAAAACGTGCCTCAGTACTTGCTGGCAAAACCTTTGTTGGCAATCAGAGGTCAGCCGTTTCTTGTAGTTGGCCACAAGGTTTGCACACATCTCAGGGGGATTTTGGCCCATTCCTCTTTGCAGATCCTCTCCAAGTCATTAATGTTTCGTGGCTGATGTTTGGCAACTCCAACCTTCAGCTCTCTCCACAGATTTTCTATGGGATTAAGGTCTGGAGACTGACTAGGCCACTCCATGACCTTAATATGCTTCTTTTTGAGCCAATCTTTTGTTGCCTTGGCCGTGTGTTTTGGATCATTGTCATGCTGGAATACCCAACCACAACCCATTTTCAATGCCCTGACTGAGGGAAGGAGGTTCTCACCCAACACTTGACGGTACATGGCCCCATCCATCCTACGTTTGAAGCGATGCAATTGTCCTGTCCCCTTGGCAGAAAAACACCCCCAAAGCATAATGTTTCCACCTCCATATTTGACAGTGGGGACGGTGTTTTTGGAGTCATAGGCAGCATTCTTCCTCCTCCAAACACGGCGAGTTGAGTTGATGCCAAAGAGCTCAATTTTGGTCTCATTTGACCACAACATTTTCACCCAGTCTTCTTCTGAATCAGTCAGATGTTCAGAGGCAAACTTCAAACGGGCCTGTATATGGACTTTCTTGAGCACGGGGAACTTGCGGGCACAGCAGGATTTCAGTCCTTCACGGCGTAGTGTGTTACCAACTGTTTTTGTGGTGACTATGGTCCCAGCTGCCTTGAGATCATTGACAAGTTCCTCCCGAGTGGTTCTGGGCAGATTCCTCACCGTTCCCATTATCATTGAAACTCCACGAGGTGAGATCTTGCATGGAGCTCCAGACCGATAGAGATTGGCAGTTAATTTATGTTTCTTCCATTTGCAAATAATTGCACCAATTGTTGTCACCTTCTCACCCAGCTGCTTGGCGATGGTGTTGTAGCCCATTCCAGCCTTGTGTAGGTCCACAATTTTGTCCCTGACATCCTTGGAAAGCTCTTTGGTCTTGGCCATGGTGCAGAGTTTGGCATCTGGATTGATTGATTGCTTCTGTGGACAGGTCTCTATTATACAGGTAACGAGCTGAGAGGGCTGCCAATGTCAGAGATCCACATGGGAGCTAGAGATCTTGCTGACGGATTATGGGATCAAATACTTATTTCCTTCATGGAAATGCAAATTAATTTATAACTCTTTTTGAAACGCATTTTTCTGGATTTTTTTTTTCATTGTTGTCTCTCAGTATTTAAATAAACCTACCATTGAAATTACAGACTGATCATTTCTTTGTTAGTGGGCAAACTTACAAAATCAGCTGGGGTTCAAATATTTTTTTCCTTACTGTACATTTCATCAATGAGCAAAATTCAGTTACACCCTAAAGCCAAGTTTAAAAATCACAGATAAAATTAAAATATGCCAAATACAACTGAAATGCCAACTGTGAGTATTTTTAAAACATGACTTGCTCTGAGCTTTGTTGTTTATCGTTACCTGGAACGTTTTGATGCTGGCATTCCCAACAGGCTTCACCGATGTCAATTACTAATCATGCAAGCTTAGAAACATTGCTAATTATTTGGAATAAGGCTGGTGACCTTCACGTCTCTCGCTTGGTCGATGGAGACCTCTGCAGGGGATCCAAGTGGCGAGGAAACTTGAGGTTGTTTTTCAAGCTGCTGCGCCCCTCCCAACTTTAGTGTTGTTCCCTGAACGCTCACAAGTGAAGCAGCTTCCATTTGGATGATTGCCTCCTATTGCTTTCTCTTATTTAGCTGTTGGTTGAAAGTATTTAAAAAGCATAGAGTGCAAGGTTGGCGTGTTCTCAGTGTTGTGGAGTCATGTTTGTTCACAGCAGACCCAACTATTTTTAGCTGCTCACATTATGAGTGCCGGTGCGGGAAACCCAATTAGCCTCCAAAAAGGAAAATGACAAGAAGATGCACTGCACCGCTCACTCCCATCCTCCTCTGGCATCATCATCATCATCATCAGTATTCAGGCCATGGCTGATGTTTTATTCAGTGCATGAGACATTGCAGGCGTCCACCTCTGACTGGAGAAAAAGTACTGAATTATGTCTAAATACAAAATAAATAAAATGCAGTATTTCATGCACTTTACAGTGACTTTCAACTCATCTCACAAGACTACAAATACTTTCTTACTAGAAAAAAAACAAGGGAAAATGCAAACAAATACAATCAGTGGCTGAAAAAGGGTCACAACATAAATAATATTGAATAAAAACTTAAAATGTTACGTTATTATTTCCTAATGTGCAGGTGTGTGAATGTGCAGGTCACAGCTTGTCCACGAGTGTTTCTGGAATTGTTGGATTGTTTTATTCATTTGCTTGCGGTACCAAGTTTCCCCACTTTTTTCCGGGGCGTGAGATTGTTGTCGGTAACTGTTGCCGAGTAGTTGTTGCTTGCCGTTCAGCGGACAGTAAACGGTTTCCACCACATATCCTCGGCTTCTGTCTCGTTCTAAATCTCATCTCCACATTTGGTGACATGTTATTCCTTGCAGTTTGATCTGGGCTAAGATATGTTGAAACCACAGGCATGAGCTATGTTGCCAAAAGTCAGCAACCTGACAGTCGCCGTTGGGAGAATAGGTGTGCCCTCAGAGCTCTGCATGCTGTAGCGTGTGGATTTAGTGTGGCTTTCCCATGGCTTTGCAGCTATCCAACTAACGTGTAAGCACATAACACTATTTAAGTACATGTCAACGAGACTATCCTGAATCTGATCGATCAATAATGTAAGTATAAGCAAACACATATTGACACTACACGTTGCATCTTAAAACACAGTAAATGACAAAACACACGAATACTAAGTGCTAAGTGACAACATTGTATGTGCGTGAAAGATTCCTTCAAAGGGGTACACATTTAGAATATTTACTCCATTTACAACGCGTTTCCTGCAGGGTAGGATTCCTTTTTGGGATATTTTGTTTAAATTCCGATTTTTTACCGTGGTCGTTCACATTAGCAGGTGTGACGTGTGACAGGTGTGACGTGTTATGTGAACGCAGAGCGTCTGGAAAATGTCGTGCATGCACAAAAGCACAACATCACTCACATTTCCGTGTGTTTACGGTTACTTCCGTGAACACACTGCTGCGCGGGTGCTCCAGTGTTGTGCAATTGATTAAATTTCCGATTCAATACTGGGTAAAATTCAGGCTAGTATCAGCGATACCAATTCAATACTATGCGCAAATTCACCTAATGTGTCTGGTAAATTTTAAAACGTAGTTTACCGTATTTCAATCATAGGATAAAGAATACAAGACAACATAGTCATTTATTGATTTCTATTAAACCGTGAAGTATATTGGGCTGATTTAAAATATAGCCAAGCTAAACAAACAATGGGCAAAATCATATACCTCAGGTATCAAAAGTATCTCTATTTTGATTTCAGAATTGATTTTAGATCAGGAAAAGCTGGTATCGGATATATCGACATTTCAGAATCGATCAATATTTCAGCTACTAATGCTAGCACATTCCTTGCATTCTCTCTTTAAAACGTTTGTGGGAATGTCAAGAATGTAGCGCAACAGGAGTCAATATTTCCTCAACAAAACAATTCCGTGTAGAAGATTAGAGAATTTTGGTATGGAGGTTTGTAGACAACTTGGTTCCACGTCTGTTCCAAGGTGCATGTGGGTGGATGGGCGAGTCGCAACGCACACACGTCTGATTTATATCCACATACGAATGAGACATGAGTTGGATTAGAACAAATCGGAATTGTGCTGTTCACACTGACATGAAAAAATCAGATACGGGTCAAATATGAGCAAAGAAATCAGAATTGACCTGCAGTGTCATCATTCCACCGGTACTGGCACGCCGCTGTTGTCGGTCAACATACTGTATTTTTTTTTGTCTTCCAGTGTGTGGCCCTTGCTGGAAATGGTTTGGGCGACCCTGTGTTCAATTCCATTCGGGGACAGGGCGGTCATCATTAACCAAATGAATGGAGGCCGCTTGTCACTTTCTCCAGGCTTGTTAATTAGCTGAAGAGCACAGCGGTGTAATTTGTAGACATGGATGACATCTTTACGGCCTCACGGACCTTGCCTGACGTGCAATTCCCTTAAGAGTCAGAGGTCAACAGTTGATGGCAGGTCATGAGCTAAAAGCAAGGCAGATTAGCAGACAGAAATGAAAGTGTTATGCAAGATTGTAAAGATGCACACACACCGAGACAACATGACAAGTTTGTCAGTGGATGGCGTAGTCCAAATTGGGCAGGAAAGACGAAGAATGAAGAGGCCTGGAAGTGTGAGAAAGGAAGGAAGTGTTAAAGGAAAGAGGAGGACATTTTGGAGGCAGCTGTAGCTTCTCGTCCTCAAACGGAAGCAATTTGTCCTGTTTTTCTTCTTTGTGGCGTCCAGCAGCTTTCTGACTAAAAATATCAGAATTTAAACTGACGAGTACTTCAAAGAGAGAATATTTCCTACAAAAAAAAGCTGTGAGATGTTATAATATAATATAATAATAATATTATTATAATATTACAATAATAATACAAGATAAACTTAGCCAGATAAATTTAACAAGCAATATAAAAATAATCCAACTCTCTACAGAAAGTACAGTGTTTTTACAGGGTCTGTTTGTGTTGGTGGGTTATTTAATTTGCATAATTGGCAATGACGCAATTGCACATGGCTTTTATGGACGCTGTGGGAAACAAAACTTGAAAAACATGAAAATGATATTTTTCTGTTGCTTTTTAAAATGTTTTTTGTGTCACAATCAAGACAGAGCTGCCTGTGAGTGCTTTTAGATGGGTGGGGATTGAGAAGAGTGATATGTGCTTGCATTAGTCGCTTTTTTGAAAAACAGAATACCGAATACTCACAAAGTTGGCAACACCAATCCCTCGTACCACGTCTTGTTATCCTCTGGCAGACCAGGTGTGTATGAGATGTGTTAAGAAGCAGAATTACGATGCCATGTACTGTACGCACTTGGAATGACAAGCTGCATTCAAAGATATTCCCATTGTTTAGTGTTTTTATGATCAAGGATGAACAGATCACACCGAATCTACAGTATTTGTGGTGGTCCAGATGTATTTATGGCGAGCTGTCACAATGAAATGTAAATTAAAACTGAAACTACAATTAACACTCAGTGGAGTGCCGTATTTCTGTACACAGAGAATAATATTACATAACTGGACTGTAACATTGTTTTAATGCGGGGCGGCGGGAGGCCTACTCTTGTCAATGAAAAACAAAAGGGGAAAAAAATTCCATATTTTAAAAAGGAAAACATTGTTTGATTGTTAGCTGGCTTCAGGGGAGGGCTAATTTGTACATTTTGAATCCTGAGGCTGGGGTAGATCTGTTCCATTGTGGAAAAAAATGCTATATGCTGTTTCTATGTCTGTTTGTACAAATTATTAATTGGTTACCATGGGTTACCGGTACTGTATTTTGCTTATTTAACTTCTAATTAATGAACCGAATTCGCGGGTATGCTGGAGCCTATCTCAGCTGACTTGGGCGGGAGGCGGGGTACACCATGGATTGGTCGCCAGTCAATCGCAGGGCAGACATACAAACATTCACACTCTAATGGACAATTTAGAGTGTTTTTTGGAATGTGGGAGGAAACTGTTCCAACTGTTTTTTTTTTAATATTCATTCATTCATTCATTTCCTATGCCGCTTATCCTCATTAGGGTCACGGAGATGCTGGAGCCTATCCTAGCTGGCTTTGGGCTAGAGGCGGGATACACCCTGGACTGGTCGCCCGTCAATCGCAGGCCACATATAGACAAACAACCATTCACACCTATGGACAATTTAGAGTCGCCAATTAAGCTAACATGCATATTTTGGGAATGTGGGAGGAAACCGGAGTACCCGGAGAAAACCCACACACGCACGGGGAGAACATGGAAACTCCACACAGAGCTGCCCAACGGAGATTCGAACCCTGAACCTCCTGACTGTGAGGCCAACATGCTAGCCAGTCAGCCACCATGCAGCACTTTTTAGAGGTTGAAAAACCAAAAAGCATGATGGGATTTTCTCCCACTGCTCGCCCCCCCCCCAGATAGTTTGTCCTGGATTATGCTGACATTAATCCGAGTGTGGTGACTTTGCATCATATTGACTGAGAATCTTCATCTGGGTGAACACACATGTTGTACACACCTAATGTCAAACAGCAGACATCACTCTGTCCATGTTTTCCTCCGTCACTTGAAATTGCTGGTGCTGTAGACACAATCTGTGCTGAATTAATGGCGCTAAATCCAATTTGTGCCCAATTATGAATCAGCTAAATGAGGCTGTTAGGCACGCTGTTGTCGTTAAACACAATCCTTGCCGTCTAACATGCTTTGGTAACGTCTGCTGCCTTTTGCAGCTGAATAGGAAAGTCTATAATATCAAATGTATGAGAAACTTTTCTCTTTTTTATTAGGTCATGCTGCCCCCAGGATGCATTGCTGTTGTTTTTCTGGCAATGGATGGTTGCGGTGTGATTGAAAGTCTGCACTGAGGAATCTTTTGTTTTTGTGTGTGCTGTATTGATTTGGAGTGTTGCTGCTTCATGCCCTCCAGGGTCCATTATTATACTGCGGCTTCTCTTGCACGCTAAAGACAATTTGTCTTCATCAGGAGGCTTGATGATTAATTGGTGAGCAACATCTTTGCGGCTTTGGTCTGCTCCCGGGTTAAAAGGTGCTCAGTGAGCCATAGCTTTGTTTGCTTTGTTTTTGGCCTCCGTTTGCAGCTTTTTTTTATGTTAAACTGAATGTAGAAAATATGAATATGAAGCATTTTTGTAGCCCCTGTTGACGTAAAACCAGAAAATACTGTAGGACAACCCTGAAAATGACGCCTGTTTAAGGAAAGATTAAAAAATATATATTTTTTGGAATGTATCATTGTATGTATCAATGTATCATCAATGTATCATATTTATTAGCTGCTTAACTGTTATTTGATGACTCTTCTTCACTGTTTGGGCCAAATATAAGCCGACCCCTCCATTTCAAAGAACATCATAGACAAGAAACGATAAAACTAGAGAAGCACCTCCGCCAAGCTATTATGCATCATTTATTCATTCATTCGTTTTCTATGCCGCTTATCCTCATTAGGGTCGCGGGTATCCGAAATTATTCCACTGTGTGGATGGGTCCTCAATATTTTATAGAACCTGTTGGAAACTTGTCCTGTATTTTTTTATTTTTTTAATTATTTAAGTATTTAAGTGCTCTGACCTTTATTTTTTTAGTTACATGCACAAATGCCGAAAATACCTATCCAAATACATTCAGAACTTTTCAAGTAATTTTGAACACAATCAAAAATATTCATTATCTCCGTGATGCCTGCACTTGGCTGAGGTAATTCATATTTTTTAGAAAAGAATATGCGCTGATGTAGCTTCCATTAATACATCACCATAAAATACTGTATTGACCCGAATATAGGATGACCCTGAATCTAAGACAGTCCTTCTCAACACCCATTATTTTGAGACAAGGTTCATAGGCAAAATGTTTACTTTTATTTTTTAAATCAGTTGCTTGATGACTGCTAGAATGATCAGGCCTGAAATATAAGACGACCCCTCTGTTTCAGGCAAACGTCAAAGACAAACGAAGAGACAAAAGCAGACCAAAATAAAACATTTTAGAAAAGAATATGAAGCCCTGATGTGGTCTTCATTAACATTTCACCATAATATACTGCCTTGACCCCAATATAGAATGACCCTTAAGAAAGGGTCAACACCCATTTTTTCAAAGATTAGAGGTGAAATTTATACATTTTTAAAATTTCATTTGTTTGAGGACTGGTATATTGATCAGTCCTTGAATTTAAGACTACTACTCCATTTCAGACCAAGGTCAAATACAAAAATATAGAAAACAATATGAAGCACTGATGAAAATATTAATAAAATATTCATATTATATATATAGTGTATTTTTTATTTATGCTATATATATTTATACTGTATATATATATACAGTATACTCTATATGAAATGTCATTGAATATATGGAACAAAAAGACACAAAATACTGTATTGACAGGGGTATAGGTTGGTCCTTAATATAAGACAACCTCTCTCAACACCCATTTTTTGAGACAAATTGTATAGTTTTTAAAAAGTAATTTGTTTGATTGCAACACTCGTTTTTTTTTTTTTTAAGACAAAGCTCAAAGACAAAATGTGTACATTTTAAAAATAATTTCGGACACCTGCTTCATTGGCCCGGCCTGAAACATAAGACAGCCTTTTTTGTAGAAGAACATCAAAGGCAAAACTATGTTTTTATTTGTGTCGTTTTGCTTGTCTCTATCACTACCCAGACAGAAACACTCTAGACTCACTTGGGGGATAGGCCATTTAGATACAATGAAGGACAAACTTTTTTTTCTTAATTCACGTTTTATTAATCATGTTTCTCAGCTGCTGTACGGATGTTTAATTATTCTGGTTCACTGACAACAGCCTTTGAGACACTTTTTGTCCAGAAGGTTTCTTTGTGTCACTCTGTAGGTCACTGGTGGTGTGGACTGTATGTGTGAGTGACAGGAAGAAAATCTATGACTCGCTTGGAGAAGTCATTGGCGCCACTAGCTGGTTTGCACGGATACTCTTGCAGGACTCGTCCAGGTTGCTTTGACTGACTGACCTCCAGTGCTGACGGCGTATGAGGTGGCTGCTTGTCAGCCATGTGACTTGAAAGCTCTTATGTAAGAGTCGCTGTTGCAAGAGTGTCGCTGATGTGCGTCCCTTTGTCATTTGGACCGCGGGGGAGGAAACCAGCTGGCATCTCATGTGTGTGTGCGTGTGTGTGTGTGTGCGTGCGTGTGTGTGAGTGAGTAGGATAGACAATGATGATAATGGTGAAATGAGGAACTGAGGGACTGCATTTTTGTATTTGGCGTCATACCTTTGCAGTCTTCAGCTCTCTGATGGCAAAATTTATAAATGCATGATTGCGGACAATTATAATGCATCCCGCCAGGCATCTGATTGTTAATGATGATATGTTATGTAGTATAAAATCTCGAGCAATGAGGCTAGCTTTTATAGCACACAGTGGCAGCTGCTGGTCATTGAAGGAGGGGGAGCTCATTTTTTTCCCGCCGACATCATAAATGTGTTTCTTTAAGTGTAAATTATACTCTCAGTTCCTAGTCGTTTTTTTACATAGACAAAATAGTCTTTGTTCAAGTCTCCGCATCATTGACAAAAATGGAATGAAAACCTTTGAAAATGCTCGGGTTGAAGTTTATATTTCAAGATCTCTGATTCGCTCATTTCACTGTCAATCAAAAAGATATTCCACCTCAGACAGCTGATCCAATCATCATGCAGAAGCCGAGCGTCCTGGCCAACCCACTGCCCCATAAACCAAACCTCCAAAGACGCTAAGTGTCCGATGGGCAGGATAAAAGTCCAGCATTTATCCAATGACCATCTAGTTTTGCACAGTGGAACCCACTCTGCACTTTCCCATCAAAGTCAGTAGATGCTCAGCATTTGACTGTATAAAAACTCCGTGCCCTGCGGGAATGAATGAAAAGGAAGTCTTGTAGCTGATTCTGAGCAAATATGAAGGTATTCTAGTGCACATTTAGTCAATAAAATGTACACTCTTCTTCTTTTCCTTTGGGCTTATCCCTTCAGGGGTCGCCACAGCGAATCAATTGCCTCCATCTAACTCTGTCTTCTGTATCCTCTTCTCTTGCGCCAACTACCTTCATGTCCTCTTTCACTACATCCATAAACCTCCTCTTTGGTCTTCCTCTAGGCCTCCTGCCTGGCAATTCAAAACTCAGAATCCTTCTACCAATATATTGGTAGCTGAATGTGTGTACAATGAAATGTACACTCAGCAGTACATATTTCACCACTTTTTTAGGTGGCTTCGGCTTAGGAGTCTTCTAATCATCACTTGGAAATGAAAATGTAATCAAAATGGAAGATACACACATTTTGACCCCAAGTGCTTAACACAGATGTGATGCAAATAAAATTAGAACACACCTCACTTCGGGATTAATAAAGTTTCTATCTACAACAAAGAATTTAAAACATTTATTATTTTTATTGTTAGTTATAGTATCATCATAACATTTATAATGAACACTTGAATGACGCATGAAGAATAAATGAAGCACCGGTCTCGCCATATTGGTTTGTTGATGCTATTTTTACTTTTTTTAGTTTACTATTATTTTTGTATTATCATTAAATCTGAAAGTAAAACAGTTTAACATTTAACAAATTTTGTTAGGACAGGTATTCTGGCGATGCGTCCTAGATTTCTACTACATGCAACTGTGGCCACACAATCCACGCGGTGCCTCATTTTGCGCAAGGGGGCGCATTCTCGGCAAATGTACACAGAAATGCAAGTTTCCCCAAGGCAGGAAAAAAATTCTGCGTAGAGCCCCAATTTGGCAAGGAGCGGCCATGAGTATACTACACAAATACGCCAGCTTTCGAGGATTTGTTCTATTTTCAATCATCATAACAGAACTAACTGCTACTTTTACTGGTGGTAAAGAATACCATTAACTGTACAACTTAATGCCAAGTTTTTGACAGGGATTAGCATGGTCTTAAAAACCAGAAACAACCGCCCCCGCTCTACACGGGGATTTACAAGGAACAAATGGATTCCCTTTGATTCCGGGGACAAACGTCACCTTCAGACGTGTTCTTGTTCTTGGACAAGTGAGGCTTTTGATGTCCAATGTTAAGTGAAAGTGAGAAGAGGTGACCAAAAAAGTGTTTTAAGGTTGTCCAGGAGGACGTCCTGTTGTTATTGTCCAGCAGTAGCAGAATCCCCAGGGATAGCCTCGCTAATCACCTTTGTCATTTTTAATCTTCCTCTCTTCCACGCTGGAGGTATTTAAAGCAGGAGGCCCCCGTGTGCCCGCCGGGATTAGACCGCTGAGCAGGAAGGGGAGGGCGGAGTTGGGTGGTGGTTGGGGTGGAGGCAACATACAGCGTCACATTGGGAGCCATGTGACAGACGCTAATGCTAAAAGAACATCTAGAGGGTTTTAGTGAGGCAGTACCGTTTGGGGACAGGAGGAAGGACAAAAGGTTATCATAGAAAGCCATAGATTTCCACGTTAACGGTATAGCTGACAGAATCGCAGAATTGGACAATAAAAACTGAGTTTGTGTATGAAATTATGTTAAGAGGGAAAGTTTGTGTTTGGAAGTATTTCCCCGGCGGACCGCTCAACCGTGGCAGAATCTCATCACCAACACTAAACACTACCAACCCCACCCCCGAACGCGCACCGACAAAATAAAAGCTAGAGGGTTTGCTTAATTTAGCAGTGCATGCAAGTGCAGCTGTGTGTCGGTGTGTACTGTATATTTGCCCGCTGACGACATGCAGGTTGAATGAAAAAAGGCGAGAGGCCACCTAGCTCGTCTTAATTGTAAGACATTCTCAACACACAAAACACACTTCCGGTCTTTAAAATAAGAGCGTTGTCAGCCACATCTTGTCTAACTGTGTAAACAAAATACTGTACATACAAATATGTTCATAAAAATGTATGAGTCTTCAACTCTCACCTCTAGAAAAGCTTTGCCTGCATTCCTGGGAAGGACGAGGATATTGAGCTCGAAAGGGCCGTGTTCCGTGCCTCCATTGCTGAAGCAGGTGATCGGAGCTGCGGCCTCAAGGTGGTCACCGATGATGGACACCAGTGGTGAGGGATACCGTCAAGCTGAAGAAGGAGTCCTACTGAGCATGGATGGCTCGTGGGGCTCCTGAGGGAGATGTCCGGCAGGCCAAGCGGCACATGGCTTTGGCGGTAACCGAGGCAAGAACTCGGGTTGGGAAGAGTTCAGTGACTTCCTGACTTCCGGTCGGCCACAAAGAGGTTCTGGCAAACCATCCAGCGCCTCAGAAAAGGGGCACAGGGATACAGTTTACAGTGGGGACGGAGGTCTGCTGACCTCAACTGAGGTCGGTGGAAGGAATACTTCTCAGTCCTTCCATACAGGAAACAGAGTCTGAGGATACAAACAGCTCCATCACTGTCGCTGAGGTATCTAGTGTAGTCAAAACACTCCCCGGTGCAAGGCTCTGGGGCTGGACGATTTTTGCCTTGAGTTCCTCAAGGCTGTGGATCTTGAGGGACTGTCTGGCCGTCTCTTCACGAAGTCATTAACAGTACCTCTGGATTGGCAGACCGGGGTGGTGGTCCCCCTTTTTAAGAAGGGTGACCGCAGGGTGTATTCCAACTATAGGGGAATCACACTCCTCAGCCCCTCTGGCTAATCCAGTCTATTCCAGGGTGCTGCAGAGCAGGGTACGAACCTTGACTACATGAGGTGCGATGTGGTTTTCGTAGCCTTGTAAGTGTACTGGAGGGTATGTGGGAGTTTGCCCAACTCTTTACATGTGCTTTGTGGACTTAGAAAAGGCATTCGACCGTGTCCCTAGCGGTGTCCTGTGGGAGCTTGATTAGGGCCGCACTACGTGCCATTTGGTTGTTGTAAAACCGGAGCAGGAGCCTGGTTCGCATTGCCCACAGTAAGTCGAGCCTGTTTTCGGTGAACGTTGGCCTCCGCCAAAGCTGCTCTTTGTTAACGATTCTATTCATAATTTTAAGGGACAGAATTTTTAGGCGCAGCCAAGGCGTCACGGGAGGGCTTTAGAATGAGTGGAAAAAGAGTGTGCCCCAAGTGGAGGAGTGTGGTCCCAAATTAATGAGGGTTGGAGCGTGAGGTCAACAGGCGGATCGGCGCAGCGTCTGCCGTAATGTGGTTGTTGTACCGGTTTGCCGGGTGAACAGAGAGCTGAGGTGGAAGGCAAACTCTCAATTTACCAATCCTTGATCCTACCCTCACCTATGGTCATGAGCTTTGGGTCATGACCGAAAGTACAAGATTGCGGATACAAACAACGGAAATGAGTTTACCACCTCCATAGGGTGGCTGGAGCTCATAAGTGGTGGAGCTGGAAGAAGTGGCCAGGGGCTGCGATGTCTGGACTTCCCTACTGAGATTGCTGCCCGCGTGACCCAGACCAAGATAAGCAAAAGAAAATGGATGGATGGATAAAAATATCTTACATTAATAGCGCCATTGGAATTACATTGGCGACTTCATGTTCCTTAATCCCAAGCGTGGTCATTACAGCAAATATGTACAAAGGCTGACATCTCATTAGAAAACTTAGCTAAGCTATCAATTTCTCAATTACTTTGTAAAGGGGCAATTGATGTTTTGCATCAATATATGTAACGATTTTTTAATTTAAGTAATGGACATTTTATTCACTAATCTAAATAGCACACTACAGTATATGCTGGTAATAAGTGGAAAAGGTAAAAAAAAAAATCTATAAAATTGAAACGGAATTTGGGAAAAAACAAAAAAACGGGTTTCATAGGGCCTTATTTTGGTGTTGAAAGGCAGCGAGGTTGCCTGCTCTGCCAAGGCGCTTCCTCTCTACATTTAGCTTATTTAATGAATTAATCTGGACTGATTGGGTGTGCATGGGTGCCAGGTGCAGGAGGAGGGAGGCAGTGCCTAGCAAGCTCTTCCTCACTCACAGGTCATTTACAGTAAGCAAAGTGAACTTTACCCTTCAATGACTCAACAACTTAAAGATGCTGAGAGATTGTCCGCCATTGCACGTTACAGTATTGCCTCATTCAGTGACGGGGAGATGTTTAGGTACTCAACTGTCTGTTTATTACTACATTAGTATGTTAAATCTTACAAACACTACTATTCATGTCTAGTTTGATTCATTTACTGTCACGCTCTGTGCTGCTCCATACTCTGTCATCCACCTTTACTTTCCTGCACCTTCACACCTGCACCTTATTTGGCCTCAGTCCATGGTAGAGCATTGTCTATTGCTTTCTGTTGCTTTGTGTGAGTGATCATCTGTTTGCTGCAGGATGTTTGGAGATTTCTGCCGCTGCACTGCAGCAATTATTATTGAAACACAGTTTAACTGCATCCTGGGGTCGTTGCCTTAATCCTCAAGCTGAACCGTGACCTTTACATTACAGTTACAATTATAACAATATATGTAATATTACAATAAATATTATATTTAATTAAATGTTTGTAATTACAATATTATTATAAGGTGACAGATATACTGGTATAATCATAATAATAATGAATAATATTATTTAATGTTTTTTTCAAAACTACTTTTAATGTCTTGTTACATTAATTTATACTGCAATATAAAGTATGTATAATATTATTAGGGCTGTCAATCAATTAAAATATTTTATCCCTATTAATTGATTTATAATTAATTGCCTTTGATTGCAAATATAATTTTTTATCAATAATAAACAGGGATGTAAATCTTTTTGTGGTAAACAATTTAATAGCCATTTATATACATGGTTTAAGATATGATTAAAAAACGATATCCTTTAAAAACAGAATGATTTGATACAGTGTACAAACGATACAATTTGATATGATTCGGTTACGTTTGTTGATGTGGACATTAATCATATATTATGAAATAAAGAAGCCGGTTTTTTACAAGTAGCATTATTCAAGTATTTTCATATGTGTAAAAGAGCACATAGTATTCTGAAATGCAGTGGTCCCCAACCACAGGGCCGCAGGAAACATGCCAAAAAATAAATAGAATTCAATAATTTACAATAATAATTTGTAAATAACTACATCAAGGAATGTCAATTTTGGAAATATGGGCTTTGTCAACAAAAAATAATATACAGTTAGAAATCCTCCCAGTTTTTGAATGTTTAATGCGAGCACCCACTTGTGCTTCTATCTTCAACGGTCCTTGAACGCATCATCTAACTTTCTGCCATGCAATACAGATACACTAGTATACTCTATTTTCCCCATTTTTCTTTCACCTCATATATGGTTGCATATGCTAATACTATGTGGGAATGCAGAAAGGTAAGATTTGATGACCGTATTGAGTGCTAATGTGCACATTTGTGCAGTGCTCCTCTCGGGGAAAAAAAACTCCAAATTCGTGGATGGTGGGTCTGTATTTATTTAGTGCAATAATTTTGATGTTGTTCCTGTTAACAAGCATTAGCTGTTGTACATAGCCTTCTGCTGCCAATGCTATTTACATCCATTCTCGTCTACGGTCATGGTCACATTGACACAAGCCCCCAAAAAGCTGTACTCGCCAATGCCTGTCAGTAACTTGCAGCTTATACCAAAATTGTAGCTCGCCAAGAAATCAGCCGAGATACGCCTCGCATCCAAAAAACACGCTTTAGTTAGGACACTCGTTTTCCAAGGTACCACTGTATAAATGACAATTTAAAAAAATACCGGCAGTGCCTCAGTACCTTATCTCTGGCAGTCAACATACCCAGTGGCAAATCAACACACGATGACATTAGATACAAAAAATGTGGTCTTGTTGCGAGAGCCATCTGCTAGGGCTTTGAAGCTAAACTTACTTACCAAAATACCCTTTTCTTTGTCGATTTCTGCTCAGTATTTGACCACTTGTGGTTTCACGTCCAAACGACGATGTGGACCGAGAGTCAAACGGGATGTGTTGATACTGGGTCAAAAGAGTAGTATTTCTGTTTTGTTAACTTTGACACCCCAAATTATTATAAAAATAACATTTTAAAATATATACAGTATAATTATATACAGTATAATTATATACTGTATTTCAATACTGTATGATTAAATTAATTTAAATGGATAAGCGGTATAGAAAATGAATGAATGAATGAATGAATGATTAATAATGTTTTATTGAATTGTTAATAATACACTGCATGAGTCCTATTGTGTTGTTTTTTTCGTTATTTTTATTTATTTATTTATTTTTTATCTGTCCTGATCAGCAGCTTAGTCATGCTTTATGAGTGAACTGTAGGATTGTTTTCCCAGAGTCTGGTATACTTCTCCTGTCCTCCAGTTGCACCATTGCATGTTTATTGTTAAAACCACCAAACAGAAAATGGTTAGAGGGACGACAGACAAAAAAGAGAGAAAAGAGAAAAGACAGTGTTTCACATCATTGATTGTGAATGGAATTTGAGTAGGGCTGCGGCCCCCTCAGCTCCCTAGAGTCGTAATAATAATATATACTGCGTGTAAAACCATAATTGTAAAACTATAAAAACTTGTTCTGAGTTAACATTTTTGGCTTTCTGGAATGGATGAATTGGATTTACATTATTTTTTTATGGTAAAAATGGATTCTGTGTGAGTCTGTTTTGGTTACAGACATTCTGGAATATTATATTATTTAACATAATGTAAAATAGAGTTAAAATAAAGTTCTATTAATTTATATTACACAATAATGTAATAAATGTTTATAATATTTCTATGTGTATCTCCAGCCATACATCCATTTTCTTCTGCTTGTCCGACAGCAGCCAAAGCAGACTTCACTCTCCCAGCTACTTTGTCAAGTTCCTTCCGGTCTTCCCCAAAGCCTCCTGCCGGTCAGACGTGCACTCACAGTCCTGCACACCTGCTTGTCCCCGCAATCTTATCTTTTCAGTCATTACACAAAGCTCAACCTGAGAGCTTTGCCTTTTGGCTCTGCTCCCTCTTCACGACAATGGACTGATGCAAAGTCCTCATCCCTGTAGACGCTGCACCAATCCTCCTGTCAAGCTAGCGTGCCATCCTTCCCTCACTTGTGAAGACCTCGAGGTACTTAAACTCCTCCACTTGGGGCAGGATCTCATCTTGACCCAGAAATGGCACTCCTCCCTATATGTGTATAATAGTATTGTAATAAATATATATTATTATAAATTGTATTAGTATATTTTGAAATGTAGATGTGTGTATAAGTGTAATACTATATTGTATAAGTTATATTTAGTTATTATGCCAATATATGTCTACTTTTACAGTACATTATATATTTATTACATAATGCAATGATAACTAATAATTCTTGTTAAATGAATGTATATAGCAATCTAATATATATGCATATTATTATCATTATGTCTTATTACAGCAAAATAAATTATTAAATTATTGTAATAATTTACCAGTATCAGTAAATTGTATTTGTACAAATGAGTCACAATGACTGATGATGTAATTATAAATAAATACGAAAGCTTAGAGCTCACCTGTTATATTTTATATGTATTTGTTTTCATGTAATCTGATTAATCAAGGCATGGCGTCTATTAGAGTGGAAACCACTGTTTGAGGAAATACGTTAACAAATCTTGAGTATCATTTGTCACTGGTGATTTCATTAAAGGAAGTCAGTGTCATACATTGCCGGTCAAAACATTTAGAACACTCATTTCAGTTACAATTTACAATTTCTCTGGAGGAACACCCTACATTTTTAAGTGTCAAGAAGAAGTGGAGTTCCTATTGCATTGTTAATGCCCTGCTTTCTACCCTTTTTTGTAGCAACAGATGCCTTTCTCCAGTACAATGCTGTTCAACTGATGGTCACGAGGGTGTAGTACCACAGTGTGTTCAGAACACTGTTTTTATGCGGAGAGGAGGTAGTAAGTACTCTGGAGCTTGGGAAACTTGTAGGAATTATTTGCACCAACTGCCAAGGCTTGATCAACCTCCATTTCTGCAGAACAATTTTAAATTGTTGATCCATTTTGTGGTCCCTGAAACAGGCCTTTTCTTACCAACCTCTGGCACGTCTTTGCTTTCCATTTACCCCTTTTTGACCAGAGTAGTGTTCTTTTTGGGCTTTGTAGTACAAAAAAATCTCCGCACCACACATTGCCTCCCTAATAGCAACGTCGTGACTCAGACGCTCTTACATCATCACCACAAGGCCAATTTAGGCTGTGCCTTCATTCATGAACGGCAACTGTGACATCACACTCTGTGCTTTAGCATAATAATGTGCTGTTCCTGGAAGCAGCGCAGCTCTGTTCATGCAACCTTGAGCTGACCTTCCCTTTAGGGAATGGAGAGATGGCATGGTGGCAAGAGAGTTTGATTGGTGGATGAGAAGAAAAGGTACGCTAGGATTAGTGAGCTGGTTTTCTTGCTTCTAGGTAAACTTGACCTGAGGTCATCTTATCCTACATTTGTGACCTTCAAGGAAGCAATGGCAGCACAGATTATCAGCACCCACCATTATAAATATTTTCTGACCTGATCAGGCAATGTTTCAGCATTCTTAGAAGTCATAAGTAACATAAAAGCAAGAAAAACTTGGCAAAGCGGCGTCATTTTTGAACATTTTTTTACTGCCCTGCAAGTGTAAAAAGAAGCTAGCTACTTAATAATTTAACTTCTCACTGGAATACATAAACAGAGACAATTTATGTCTAATAAAAGTCTAAATCAAAAAAAATTGTTATTCAGGGTCAAACTGTTGCCATCATACCAGCTTTATGGCACAGATACAGTGCTGGCAATATTCCAACACTTATATAAGTAGGGGTGATAACAATAAACTGTTGCGACCGGATAGCCGGTCTCAGGAGAGAACGAGAAGAGTGCACTGAAAGTTCGCCAGCTCCAACCTGGTCTACTCTCGGTGCAAGGCGAATCACAGCCGGGCTACTGGTAATTTGGCTGACTGGCACACATGTCACCAAAACCCCACAGGACGGCTAACTCAATGTCAGGCACAGTTGAATGCACTTTAAACAGTAGTTGTTGTGATTATTAAAGTAACTATCTGAATCAGCACATACATTTTTATCTATACTGTACTGACTGTCCCGTCTGCCTCTGTCGCGCCATCTCCACCTCTTCTGTCCCCGAATCACCGTCCCCCTCCTTTTCATCCCTAGCTAGTGGATCTGATATGGATATGAATAATTGTAAATAAACAGTTAATCAAACGTGTTGGTTGGCATCTTTGATTGTGCTCGCATGACCATATATCCGGGCACTGCGAGCTTGGACCTCCCGGACCAAAACATCACTTTCCGTCTGGGAGAAGTTTGTCCGTCTACCGCTGTCTTCATCCATATTCAACAAAACTTGCAATTCGCTTCGCCAGCGCTGCATTTAAAAGTGAGGAGAGGAGCTCGTTTGACTGGTGAAGATTTGACCCGGCTGTGTTAAACCCAGTCCCACCTTCTCTCCTCCCTCTTTGCCACTTGCAGGAGGGACAGAGATGCGCGTGGCACGAAATTGCAAAATGCGCCTAAAACATGCCCATTAGAGTGG
This sequence comes from Oostethus manadensis, assembly GCA_024372805.1. NCBI lineage: Eukaryota > Metazoa > Chordata > Actinopteri > Syngnathiformes > Syngnathidae > Oostethus > Oostethus manadensis. The sequence continues at coordinate 153,805 of QODF01000254.1, read as the reverse complement.
TGTACAAAATTAGAACCCCATATGCTCATTTGACCCAAAAAGTCTTCTGTCTTGCGAGTTTGTGGCATGTACACTGTAAGTCACTTAAAACTAAGGATCAGTCGTCAGGGCAGATGACATGTGACAAGTTAGACACAACCTTGACCTTGAGTGACACTCAGCATGTTTATGTGATGGCGCTCTGGCATCCATTGCTCCTCCATCACTTCTGTCACTTCCTGTCTGCACAGCGAGCAGCAATTTAAGTTCAAAGCCACCCTGCAATAGTCTGCATCACACTCACTGTTCTTTAAGCAGTGAGCCAAAAGAATTGTAATATGATTGCCTGCATGCTATTTTTTTTTACCAGTAGAGGGCAGCATAATTCCATAACGATCTATGGTGGTAAAGCGTTCATGACTGCTGGGCAGTTGCAAGTTTCCTACTTAAAAGGTGTATCTTGAAAGAAAATACTTGTCATTCTTTAATTTATATTGAATTCTATGCAAATGTAATAATACTGTACAAAAGCTGATTATTGGGTTGTTTTGTAGTGATTTCCTGAGCATTTTTAATACTTTTAGGATTAAAAAGTTTTGTTTTCAAACTCATATGTATTTTATATTTCATACAGATCAGATTTAGTGTACACAATGTAAAACATGCTAATTATGTTGTTTTGTAGCTGTTTCCTTAATGTGTGAAATTTTTAAATACTTTTAGGATAAAGAAATGTGTTTTTAATTTCGAGTTTTATATATAATACAGAGCAATGTAGAGTAAGTATACACTTATAAAGCATGCTTGTAGTGTAATTTCTTTAGTCTGTGAAACGGTATTTTTTTATACATTTAGGATTAAAAAGTATATTTTCAATTAACTTTATATTTAATGCAGCGCAAATTTGGTGTTTCTAAAAGTTTATCATAGTGTTGTTTTTGTGGGCCGTTGTTGGGCAAAGCTGACATTACGTCACTGTCTTATAGGGCAGTTATGATTGTGCCCCATGGATTCTGTTTAGCAACAAATGGCTACAGAAGAAAGGAGTAACACCAATCTGAGCTGTTCTGCTAATATGCAGTACTTTGCTGTATTTGGTTTTTATTTACTGAAATACTGAATCGCCGTGTAAGGCTTTGAATAATCAAAATGTTCAAAACCCTAATAATTTAAGTATTTTTGGCAATGACAAGCAATAATAAAGCAATAATAATCACCGCTTCTTAAGCAGAGTAGTCTGACACTCCCTATATGACTTATACCCGTGCTTTATGTTTTTTTAATACAGTGTTCATGCAGGTACACGGAGACGATAGACAAAGCAGGTATCCCCCACTCGTCTTCTTTCATATACTACAACAGCATCGTGATGAACGTGTGTGCATAGTAGCATATGGCAGAGAGCTGTTTCCATGGCAACCGGCGAGCAAGTTGCGGTGGTGTACATGTGTGGATGACAGAAGGCTCTAGCTAGTGTGTGTGTGTGTGTGTGCGTGTGTGTGTGTGTGCACGAGACGTGTTTCTAGTGGGATTATTCGGTAGGGTGTTGGGGGGGGTCTTTTGCTCAGATGACTCATAGAGCACAAATCCTCAGGAAGTCTTACGCTGCATAAACTGCTGTCACAGACGTAGTGTTATAACGCCCTCTCCCCTCCCAACACTGTCACAGATCACCTTCTTTAAAACGTTGACCCATAGGACACTTCAGTAGCTACACTTGCACACGTCCAATCCAAGAATTGTACCAGAAATCTGCATTTACAAAAACAAAACATGCTTTTTGTCATTTAATGCTTTGCTTATTATTTTGTTTGTGTCATACTGAGAGCTGTTCCTAGTGTGGCACTTGAATTACATGTTCTTCTTCGCCCATTGTGATGCTCCCTGAAAGGCGTTCAATTTATTTAAATATTTTCTATCATCTGTCTCCTTCTGTCCTCAGAGGGCATTTGTGGCCTCATTGTGTCAGATGACTGTCCTCTCCAGGCACCTGCCTGTGTGCAAAACATGGACGGCCAGAGGAGATGTTTGTGTCTTTTTGTGTGTCGGGAAATTCTGATTTCCTCATATTTAAAAATTTTAAACATTTAAAATATTTAAACTGGCTGTCAGTCGATTAAAATACTCAATCATGAGTAATCACATTGTTAACTCATAATTAATCGCGATTAAGTATGACACCCACCTGTCTTTGAACATGCAACTTTTATTCTGTCAAACGCGGCACAAACGCTAATACATCAGTAATAGATAATAATAAATAATGCTAATAAATTACCTCGCAAACCTTTACTGGTATTTCATTGAGCGCTCACGTCTGCCTTCGTCACATTGACACAAGCCTTTAGCCTTAGAGACGGCTTGCATCTAAAAAAGTTGGGACAAACGTAGGCCTGTATACATTATCGTTTTGAAAATACCCGCAGTACTGCAGTACCTTCTCTCTTCTCTCCAGCATTTGAGACAGCGACAGTAATAAATAAATAAATAACTTAGGTCTAGTCGAGGGAACCATCTGCCAGGGCTAAACTTAGAATTCAAAATACCGTTTTCTTTGTCTGCTTTGTCCACACTGCTGCGTTTCTTCAAACTACGGTGTGGGCCGAGGGTCAAACAAGATGTGTGCACATTAACTGCGCATCTAAAAAATAGCACTGTTAAAGGGAATTTGACACCCCTAGTTAAATCATCTTTTGTCTTTTGTTTTGTGTCAACTCACCTATTGCAGTTTAATATTGCATCAGCTTTTTTTTTAACCTTGGCAAAATAAAATGTGGTATTATCAAATGTATTATTTAATTTCATTTATTTCTTTGCCGCTTATCCTCATTAGGGTTGCGAATTTGTTTTGCATTATTATTTATTAGGAATTAAAATTACACCATACAGTACACAAAAAAGCAAACAGTAATTAGTGTTAGTATTTAGTGATTTCAGAGGCAGGTTTTGGTAAAAATTTTATTTTTATTATACTTTTATTATCATTAAAATTACTATTATTGATTGTATTGTTATATTTTTTGAAATATGGGTCATTATTTTATTCGGGAAAACTATTTACAGTTACAAATCCCACTGTTTTTGAATGTTGAATGGCAATTTGCCCTACTTTGTTTGGCGGTCAGGTTGCACGGTGGTTGAGTGGGTAGCACTTTGGCGTCACAGTCAGGAGGTTTGGGGTTCGAATCTCTGATGGCATCGCTGTATGGAGTTTGCATGTTCTCCCCGTGCGTGCATGGGTTTTTTCCGGCTACACCGGTTTCCTCCCACATTCCAAAAACATGCATGTTAGCTTAATTGGCGATTCTAAATTGTCCATTGGTATGAATGTGAGTGTTTGGTGGTCTGTATGTGCCCTGTGATTGACTGGCCACTAGTCTAGGGTGTACCCCGCCTCTCGCCCAAAGTCAGCTGGGATAAGCTCCAGCATACCCGCCACCCTAATGAGGATAAGCGGCATAGAAAATGAATGAATAATTGTTTGGCGGTCCTTAAATGCACACTAAAAAAAATAATTTACCTTTACCTACAGTATAGCTTTCCCCAGTGGGTGATCGTTGCAAATTGCAGTCACAAGTTCTTTAATTATTGAGCTGTTTATTTGAATGTTGTTTTTTTTAAATATAAGAAATAATGTTAAAACATGACACGCACAGATGCAGAGCTTAATACAAAGTGTATCTCCTCCAGTAACTCATCAATAGCTGTGGTGGAAACGTGATGAATATTTTCCAGCCTCAAGTTCAGCTGCAACTTTTTGTTCTATAACTTTAGGAAGGTTTTCTAGTTTTTCAGTGTCACTGTCTGTAGTGAACTGAGTGTCACATTCCACATCCACAGTAGATCTTTTGAGGTGTAATCATCAGCAGAGTCAGCCAAATGTAGAGGCTGAAAAATGGTAGTAACCACACCAGCTTGAAGTCATTTAAAGTGGGAGGCTTATGTTTTTATTTTTGTGGGAATTAAAAGTACTGTAAATGTTAGTGTGAAAGTCACACATATTGAAAACACAAATAATGGTTTCATGCCGCCTCAGATGATCATTTATATGAATATATGAAATATCCTTGCAAGCACCAATCTGACAAGACAGTGTGGCCAATTTTGTAGGCTGTTGAGTTGTTTGTGTGGAATGGCTTCAAAAACATGAATTAAAAGTTTTTTTTTTCCACAAAGGGAAAGTACATGGATATCTGAAGTTGTGCCCATAATGGCAATGTTTCATCTTAAAATGTTTTAGCAACTCATACCTACTAGGTAATAGTTTGTCACACTGCCACATCCAAAGACCTGCAAGTAAAATAGAAAATTGTCACTTTTGCAAATAAATACAATAAACACAGTCAATCGGCAGTCAATCGCAGGGCAGACATACAACCATTCACACTCACATTCATACCTACGGACAATTTAGAGTCGGCAATTAACCTAACATGCATGTTTTTGGAATGTGGGATGAAACTGGAGTACCCGGAGAAAACCCACGCATGCACGGGGAGACCATGCAAACTCCACACAGAGATGCCCAACGCAGATTTGAACCCAGGTCTTCCAGATCTCCTGACTGTGTGGCCAATGTGCTAACCACTCAGCCACCGTGCGGCCGTTTTATGCGTTTTAATCAAATTCATCTGATACTAGAAACATTTGTGCTGATTTTATTCATTTTTATTAATACAAATTGTGTGAATATCTCTAATTAGGTAAAAATAATAAAAAATAATCTGATAATGCCTATGACAGCTGATAATTTTTTTCAGTGCATCTTCTGTCACTCCGCACACTATATTGTATTTTTCCCCTTTTTCTTTCACACCATATTTGCTTTTAATTGTTGATACTAAGTGGGAATGCATAAAGCTTAGATTTCATTGACTTTATTGAGTGCAAATGTGGACATACGCTCCCACATTTACACACATACTACCTCTCTGGAAAACAAAGTCCAGTGTTCCTGTCATAATTTTACACAATACATTTTAAGTACAATAAATTAGATTGCTAAAGTGTATGCATGTATTACTGATGTGTTGAAAATCTTTCCCAGTAACAAGTTAGTGTGCTGCTAATGCTAGCGAAGGTCACTTTGATACAAATAACTTTGGTTTTGTTGGGAGAGCCGTCTGCCAGGGGTTTGAAGCTAAACTTGCCAATCAAAATACCCTTTTCTTAGTCAATTTCTGCTCAATATTTCTTCCTGCTTGTGGCTCCACAGTCACTGCTACTTCCTCAAACTACAGTGTGGGCTGAGGGTCAGACAGGACGTCCGCACTTATTCACGGATCCAAAGAAATTGTGCCGTTAAAGAAAACTTCTGTTAACTTTGAGAGACCTAATAGAGATAGACGTAATCTTTCCTAGGGTCAAGCTGTGGCCATCATACAGGTAAAACCTTCATTAACTGTACAGGAAATGTTTTAAGTAAATTTTAACAATCTCAACTGTCATAAAAGTGAACATATGTGCCTCATACTGTGTAGCAGTTGTTAACTTTTTTTGTATGCGTGTGCTTTTTTGTTTCTGCAGAAAGTGAGCGAGAAAGTTGGAGGAGCCGAGGGGACAAAGCTCGATGAGGACTTTACTGAAATGGAAAAGGCAAGACGTTGTTGTTTTGTTCTTGTTGTTTTAAGCCAGTGATCATTTGCATACTTGTAACGTGTAATAAGTCAATAAAAGTATGAGTGTATCATTTCTGGCTGTGATGTCACACGTGTGCAGAAGGTGGACACCACCACACGGGCAGTGATGGACATCATGACCAAGACTACAGAGTATCTGCAGCCTAATCCAGGTAAAATGTATAAAAATACTGAAATATCAAAAGACAGTTACGTGTTTGGCCCCCAGACACAATATAACTGTTGACATATGTTGTACAACATTCAGGCTACTCTCCTTCTTTTCAGCCACCAGAGCCAAGATGAGCATGATGAACTCCATGTCTCGCATCCGGGGCCAGGAGAAGGGACCAGGCTACACCCAGACAGAGGCCATCCTGGGAGAGTCCATGCAGCGATTCGGCCGGGAACTTGGCGAGGAGTCTAATTTTGGTGAGACAAGAAAGTGCTGTCATCACGTGTCCCCTCGAGGACCCAGAAACGAGCTTATGAAAGATGCATAGAGACACTTCTTCTCCAGACAAGACGCTTGCAGCAGTTGGCAGAAATTACGTTGACGTTTAAAAGGATGGTGATTTCATTGCTTTCAGGCTTGGCTCTTATCGACGCTGGGGAATCCATGCGTGAACTGGCAGAGGTTAAAGACGCTCTGGACATGGAGGTGAAACAGAACTTCATCGACCCACTGCAGAACCTCCACGAAAAAGACCTCAAGGAGATCCAGGTGGGCTCACGAGTAAGTTTAAAGTGGTTTGCAACTTATCTGCTTGCGGTGTCTTGCAGCATCACCTGAAGAAAATGGAGGGCCGGCGTCTAGACTTCGACTACAAGAAGAAGCGTCAAGGCAAAGTGACGGATGACGAGCTCAAGCAAGCCTTGGAGAAATTTGACGAGTCTAAGGACATTGCTGAGCTCAGCATGTTCAACCTGCTGGAGAGTGACGTAGGTGTCTTGAACCATGTCCAACATCTGTCCAAGATTTCTTCCTGTAGTGTAACATGAAGTTTGTTTCATCAGTCAACTGTCAGTTGTGTCAAAAGGTGGGATTTATGACATCATCATCTAATTTGCATAGTTGGCAGTGTTACACCACAAATGCAAAGTAAAAGAGTATTTTTAGCACTACAAATCAACCTTCTTTCGTTGCTTCTTTTTGTGTTTTTCATATAGCCACAAAATCTGCTAGTTTTGTCAGAATCTAAAAGGGTCTGAAGACTCTCGAAGCCGGCAACACTGAGACACGACAGGTTTTCTTCCCAGCCATACACTAAAGCGGGTGCTTTAATTCAGTGGTCCCCAACCACCACCTATTACCAGTCCGCACAAGAAAAAATTTACAATTTCTGCATTATGTGTTATCTGAGTCTGAACAAGCTTTTAGTTTGAAAAATGACCTCTTGGAATCTCTTGGTTACGTCTCGGTCACTTGAGCGCCAAAGTGTAATCCGTCCCCAAAAGCTAGAAAAATGAGTAAGAAGAAACAAACGTCTTTGGAGAGTTTCCTTGTAAAGGAGAAAGAGCTCAAAGAAGAGACAGGGGAACTTCCAAAAAGAGAAAGTTTTAACAAACAAAATCAGGAGTCCTGCTTGAAGTATGGATTTATGGCAGAGGTGATACCCACATACCCGCTCTGCATAATATGCGGAGAATTGCTCTTTAACGGGGCAATGAAGCCTTCAAAACTGCTTTGGTACTAGGAGATAGGGGTGGGCGGAGCGATCCAAATATTGATAGTATCGATACTAAACTTAGTATCAGTTACAGATTGATACCAGCACGTAGAGATCGATATTTTGTTATATCGTACTACTGGCAGACTTTGTTCCCGGCTCCCACAGTCTCTCTGTCGGCCCCCCTGTGCAAGCAGCTCATTCCGGCGCCGCCCAGGTGCTTCTCCCTATCTTGCTCGTCCACTGCCGGTGTCGCAGCAGGGAGAGAGAGGAAAATCGGAGCGAGAAAAAAGCAGCGCTGTTTGCGGTTATTTCACAGCTTAAGAAACTGCTATTTGTGATGTGTGCAGGAAAGCAATATAGAGTATGCTTTTGTGGTAACACCACCAATCTTCACAAACATTCGAAAGCAGCTCACCAAAAAAACATGCTGCACATTGTTTTTGCATCTGTTAATAAATATTATTCTTTTATTTGGTTAAAATCTTCGTCCTGTGTTTTATTATCCGAGTAAGGTACTGCAAATAGCGCTGCTCTCGTTCTCAACTCACACAGGCTCAATGTGCCCTTCCCCTTCTCCTGCTGATGATCAGCCGGGCTCATTAATGGCAGCATTAAGATGTTAGGAGCTACTTTACAGCACCAGACAGTGAAACTGCTGCCTGTAATGTATGTAAATTAAATTAGAAATGTTGGAGAAAATAGTAGTAAAGAGGATCGGTTTCGGCAATACTAGCCCAGTATTTACTTGGTATCGGATAGATACCAAAATTTGGAGTATATCCCACCCCTACTAGGAGACCAAGCACTCGGGATTAAAAGAAAAGCCCCTGGAGTATTTAGAAAGAAATAAACAGGACAGAAGAAATGACTGTTGGCCACTTCATCAGTAAATGGAAATGCACTGACAACATTGTACTGTATTGATTTGGCATTAAGGTGAGTTCAAATGTCTCTTTATTGCTCTTTCTTTAGCAATATTTAGCCCCTTCAGCACGCCCCCTTATAACCTCCCACCCCCCCGATAGGGCCTTGGCAAAATTGTCAAGTGTTGACAATTTTGGTGGTGATAAAAGGGTTGGGGACCACTGCTTTAATTGATTCCTTCCCTCAAATTGAAGGAGGTGTTGATGATTGAAATCACCTGCTGTAGTGACCGGCTGGAAAGAAAACCTGACGTGCTACATATACAGACAGATAGTGTATGTATTTGTGACAGGCTGCCACAAACTGAGTGAATGTACTGAAAACACTAAAAGGCAGCTAAAGCTGCTGGACGCCGAGCACTTGTGGTACTTCAAGTGCAACTGCTGCCATCTTGTGGAGTTGATAAAAACTACACCAGAAGGTTGCCTACAGTCACCGCTGTTAATACCAATTTCTTTTGAACCGATGCTAATTAGGGACTCGAGCAGTTATTTGCTTTTCTAGACCGTGCATCCGGCAACTATAATTAATTAATTATTATATAATAATTATGTTGTTAGTTAATAACATTTATGGTATATGGATATATGTAATATACTGTGTATGGATATATGTAAACATATCAAATTCCAAGGGTCCACAGTTGTTTGTGGCTAAAACAGACCCATTCAGCTTTCAGAATGTTCAAAATGATAATCCTACATTTAGTTGCAGTATGAAGTCTGAAATCCTCTAAAAACTTCTTTAATGTCAGATCGAGCAGGTGAGCCAGCTGGCGGCGCTGGTCCACGCTCAGGTGGAGTATCACACCCGGGCCGCCGAGATCCTCACACAGTTGTGCAGCAAGATCGACGAAAGGTCAGTCCCACTTGCTGTCCTTCTGCATGTGTCATTTTTACGTTTTGATGATGTTGAACATGCGGGTGTTGTCCACTGCGCAGGATAAAGGATTGTTCCAATAAGCCCAGGAAAGAGTACACTCCCAAGCCTCGAACGCACCTGGACTTCTCCATCAGTGAGAACCACAATGGAGGCATTCACAGCGCTCGTTCACCAGGTGGGTTCAACAAGAATACCATCGATGAGAAGAAACATGTCCAGAAACTACATTTTAAAATCAGGTGGAATTAAAGATGGGATCTAAAAAGGCAAGTTTCTGGACAGGTTTTGTTACCGCTTTCCTTTACTAACACCTATAAAACCTTAAAAGCTTTGTTAAGGCATTCATTAACTTAATAATTATTCATACACTATAGGATCCAGTCATATACAGCATAACTGTTTATTATGGCTTTGTAAATGATTTATAAGACCATTATAAGCTATTTATAATGTTCTTTTATGGTAAAATTGTACCCTAAAATTCTGTGTCTTTTTTTTTCTTTTAACCGCCTCTGTTTTTATATATTTGCTGTCAATTCTCAAATACAAGTTAAATCTAAATAGCTTGCCAATGCTGCTCTTGCTACATGCTGGTTAGCATGCAGCTACAGTTTGAGAATTTCCAGCACATTTATGACCACACAAATACAGCTATTGTTAAAACTTGTTGTCCAACTTTGTTCCTTACATTATGTTTTCCACCCAATGCTACCAATTGAGCTGTACGTAGCAAACGCAGGTAGACATGACAAAAAATGCCGGACCTTGCCGGTCCATCAGCTAACCCAGCATAGACCAACATAATTGTGGTCGTTTTTTTTCTGCTTTAAATTTAATTTAAAGTGAGTTTTTTTTCACGCTAAAAAAAGTCACCACATTATCCAGTAATTTATACCACTGAATTATCCAGTGATTTTATGTGCAAAAGTAAAGTAATATTTATATTTACCTGCTCTGTAAAGCTGGGGCCCTTTGCACAACTCTAGGATAAGGCATTAAGCCAGGATATCTTGGCTCAAATTATCTGTGATCCCATTGCACAAAAGTAGAAGAGTGGAAAGTGGGATATGTACAGACACAAGTGACCATGGGCATTTATTCTGTAGGGTTAGCCTGCCCCAGACACTGTTGCCAACTTTTCTATTATAAAAGTAGGTTTTGGCTGTCCTAAAAGTCGCTAGATAAGGTGGTGTCTAATTTGCATATAATTTGCTTATGCTGTTATAAAATGCGGTAAGAAAAAAGCATACATTGTAGGAGGGAAAAAGCAATTGAGTTAAAAAGAACACTTTATGTTTTCAACTACAAAATCAAGAATTGAACTGAATCCGCTTTGTGGAAAGGCGATTAATAAAATGGATTTAGCGCCATTTGTCAATGCCGGATTGTTTTTAATATGTTAGCTATATTTGTGTGGACATAGCCTCTGTCTGCTTGCTAACTGTCTTTCTTTTCTAGCCTCTTTTTAGTTCTAACAAGAGAATTCCCAATTGGTTGTGTTCGCTGAGCAAATTAAAAAAGTGTTCCTCTTTCTCTCCCTTTTATGCTTTGTGTTCACTCTTGCAGGGGCGAGGTCACCAGGTGAGCCTAAAGGTCACAGCTAACGGTTCCCATCCTTCTTTACCTTAACTCATTTGTAAACTGACCCATTGTCTTTCCCCCCCTCTCCTCCTTCTCCTCCTCCTCTTCCTCGCTCACGCCACTTACCGTTTACAGCGAGGTCTCCAGGTGAGACAATGTACCAGCATCTCCTCCATCGCCTTCACCACTTGCTTCCTTTTGGTTGAAAAGGGCGTCAAGTGTTTCTTTTTTTGACATCCACCATCTCTCCATCCTCGTCCATCTACAAATGTTTCTGATAAATCAACAATGCTTTGTCTCACCTTTGTTCTTCTTTCCCCTTCACAGCAAGATCTCCAGGTGAGCGACTGAGAAGACGTCACTCTTTACGTCTTTTGTGTCTTCACTGAAACGCAGTGCAGCTCGTCTACACTGTTTGTTTGTTTGTCTGTCTAACCACCTCGTTTCTCCCTAATTTCTCTTTTCTATTTTATGTTTGACATTCTGGTAAGCACACAAGGAGGCCAAGACATCTCTGAAACAAAATAAACGGAGGATGTCAGCAGCACAATTAAGACAACAATAATTGGTTGTTTCATACAGAACATTAGCCACAATAACAGTATTAATAAAACACCATACTTTCTAGGGATATTTGATATTGTCCAACTTTCAAGTTCTGATTCTAAAATCAACGGATACCGATATAACATCACATATATCTTGTTGTGGAATAAACACATATCTGTAGAGAAGGTAATGGATACAGCATCAGCAATGAGCTCATTGACGTGGCTGTAAACCACATTGTACAGCTTGAGTAAGCAAACATTTGTGAAATACTTGCAATTGGGCATGCAAAATCTGTCTGGAGAATCATTTGCGCGCCGGACAATAGGGTAGCCCATAGGCCTACACAGTATCCATCAGTTTTTTATTATCAATTTACATTACAGTGAAAAAAAACACCCCTATACTGTGCTTGGTTGGGTCACGTGGTGGACAGTGGGTGACGTCTGAGCAGCAAGGGGCTCGAGTATCCCGCTTGTAAAGGGCGGCCATCTGCCACATATCCTGACTTGATGAGCGCTGAACAGAAATAAATACAATTTATTTTCCCCTTGCAGCGCTCCCCTAGAGAATGCCACCCTGGGCAATTGACCATATGGCCCACAGCTAGAACCGGCACTGTTTACTCATAACACTTTTTGTCTCGCGCCTATTTCTTCATTTTGCATTTCTGAGCTCGATTTACAACCTACTTAAGATACCAACAGTGCAAAATGTAAATTCTTGCAATTTTTTAGCTCATCTTAAGTTGTGATCAGGAGTCTATTTTTGTATATGTTTGTTTTCTAGGCAGGACGTCAGATTGTGATCAACCTAAAATCTTATCTTAATTTTGAAACCTAATAAGAAACCAAAACCCTAATTTGAAAGTCTAATTTGAAATGCAGACCCTAACTGGAAACCACAACAATAATTTTAAACTGTTCTTTGAAACCTTCAAGCCCTAACCCGAGGTCTTAAAAATCACGGCTAGGGTTATTAATACTGATTAAAATGAGAGATTACAGTTCGGGATTCAAATTAAGGTTAGATTTAAGGTCTAACCCAGACTTCCCTCTCCCCGTCTAATTCGTCAAGCTCCTCCTGGCAGATCACGAGGCCTTTCCAGGCTAGTTATGTGTCCTGGGTCTTCCCCAAGACTTTCTACCGATCGAACATGCCCTGAGAACCTCCCCGGGGATGCAGCCAGGAGGCATCCTGACCAGATACCACCTCATCTGGCTCCCTTCAATTCTACTCCCGAGTTTTTCTCGGATGACAGTGCCGCTCACTTTATCTCTAAGGGAAAGCCCAGCCCCCTTATGGAGAAAACTGCTTTCAGCCTCTTGTACCCGTAATCTTGTCCTTTCGGTCACTACCCAAAGTGCATGACCATAGGTGAGGGTAGGAATGTAGGTGGACGGGTAAATTGAGAGCTTTGCTTTTTCGCCTGCTGCCACCGAACCAGAACGCCTCGATGCCCTGGCTGCACCTAAAAAGTCTGTCCATAAAAGTCCATAAAACCCTCACTGGAACTGGGTCTGACTTATTGTCGGCAATGCGAACCAAACTCTTGATACCGGTCATACAGGGAACTAACAGCCTGAATTAGGTGGTCCGATACCACATACTCTCGGAGCACTCCCCACAGAATTGTTTGAGAAACTTGGTCAAAAGCCTTCTCCAAACCCACAAAACACATGTAGACTGGTTGGGCAAACTCCCACGCACCCATCAAGGACCCTGCCAAGATTATAGAGGTGGTCCACAATTACACGCAGTGGCGGGTCTACATTGGATTACTCCCCGAGCGAGACCACTTCAACTATTTTTCAGCGCTCGTGCCGCCTACCATGTGACACGAATAAAAGTCGCCTCGGGCAGCTGCCCGGTTTGCCTGTGCTTAAAACCGCCTCTGATTACACAACCGGGATGAAATTCCACTATTCGACAGATAATAGAACCCCTGAATAGACCTTACCAGAAAGGCTGATCAGTATGGTTCCAGTATGGTTGGAACAAGCTCTCCGGCCCCCATTCTTAAAAAGGGGGACCACCAATCTGTGCGGATCACATGCGTGTCTTCTGCAATTTTCCCCATTTTTGCACATAGCCAGCACGTAGGAGCATGTACGTCACGATGTAAGGCGCACTTTACAAATTTGCAATGCCCACATCATTAAATGCTATCTCAGAAAACTACTGCTGTGAATTGGCACTACTGTATAGAAATAGAAGTGAGTGCAGTTTATTTTACATGACTGGGTCTCCTTTTTTTTTTACCAAAATGCCAAACTATAAGTTTAATACACCACATGTGTCTGACTGTAACTATCTTGTTACTGATGTTTTCTGTCTTTTCCTTTCGGCTTTGCCGCTACATCCTTGTTCCTGTTCCCATGTTGCCAGCAGCCAGGTCACCGGGTGAGTCCTCGAAGATGATGTTTCCTCCCCACTTTCCTCTCTAATTGAAATGTTTATTTCCTGGCAGCCCCAATGGACCAACCCTCCTGCCGTGCGCTCTACGACTTCGACCCAGAGAACGAGGGTGAGCTTGGCTTCAAGGAGGGCGACATCATCACCTTGACTAACAAGATTGATGAAAACTGGTACGAGGGGATGCTGCATGGCAACTCTGGCTTTTTCCCCATCAACTACGTGGACATCCTGGTGCCACTGCCGCACTAGAGCGCCACCTAGCGATAACGACGACCAAAAGAAACAACAAAAAAAAGCAAAACTCTTGGTCCCCCAATGTACCCTCCCAATTAAACCTTACGACAACGCGCCTCCAAAATGCAGTATGCAATACTAAGCCAGTGTTGAGTAATTCTAATAACAAATAATGAAAAATCAGCGTAGATGTGGTAGCCACGCCCCCCTCCTTCCATCATTTTCACTCAGTTTTTTGGTTAAATTTCAGCATCGCACATTGTACTTTGTGAACGTCACCGCAGTAGTTAGATTACTCCCATTCTAGAAAAAAACATATTGTGTGTAATGTTTGTTAGCAAAGCATGATGAAAGTTGTTTTTTAACTTATAACAATACATCATCATTTCCCACATCATTCCTCACGTTTTTGGACGGCAGTCGTTTAGTGAAAAATGGGGTTCAGATACCAAAGTAGGCATATAAAGTACAATTGACAATGAGAGGTTTAATCTTCTTTTTGGTGTTTTTATTTATCAGGCGGGGCAGCGTGGGATGGTATTTGTGTGTGTGTGTGTGTGTGTGTGACATTCCACATCTGAGACAGTGATTAGTAAAGTGATGATTTTGCAAAAAAAAAAAAACACACAAGTTGTGTGAAGTAACGTCAAGAACTATGGTGTGTTTGCGCTGCAAGAAATCCCCCCACCCCCGTTTTTAAAATCAGCAACTTGTGTGCAAAATGGTCCAAGTGTTGTGATATTATCCAACATGAAGAGCTTTGGTTTTCATTTTTATTTTCTCATCAGAAGTTCTTTGATTTTGCTGCAACCCCACTCGTCCGATAAGTATTCCTGTAGTTTAGCCAGTTGGAAAACTAGCCAACGATCACTGGCCAGAGTGAGACATCTTTTATTTTGGTCTTGACTGCGAGATATTAACCCTTCAAAGTCCATTCATCGTTGTAGCTATTTAAAAAAAAAAGTAACTCTAATATTCCCTTTTTGTTAGACTGTTGTGGTTTGGTTTACAGAATTGTGAGTATTCGGTCGTTGTGGTCACGATAAAGCGACTAGCGGTGTGGTTATTTGTACGGAAAACCTAAAAAACTACAAAAAGACTGTGTGGCTGTGTCGTATTTTCACTGGCGCTGTCTACTAATGTGTCAAACAGATGTTAAGCCTAGAATTCGTCATCCTCTGACCATACTTTTGCAACATTTGCATTTGTCTAAGGTACCATTTTATGGAGTAAATTAATCCTACATCAGGAGATTTTAATGTTTTTTTGGACCAAACTCTAATTAATATAGACTATCTTATTATTTTGTCAGGATTGTAATACGCCGCAGACAGGAATTGAACAACGTAGTCACCAGGCTATGCACATTGACAGCCAACACGCTGTGACTCGCTCCTCTAACAACTCTTGTCCTGTTGCATTCTTATTCTTGTGTCGATGGGCTCGTGCACAAACAAAAGTCATACAACATAGAAGGAGCAATTGTATTGCGCAGTAGTGGAGCGCCAGCTACAGGCAGAGTCAAACACGTTGTTGTCCTGTTGTGATAAAACGGCTGCTATGTCAACATCCAAGCTAATCCCTTCTTCCGGGGGGCTCGAGGGGGGGTCGCCATTGTTTGCTTGCTTGTTTCTTGCTTCCATCACATCTAAGCCACGGCCCTCGAAGGATTTGCCGATTGCTCCGCCCATTTTTCAGAACGTTGACTTACAAAATGTGTATTAATAAAGCATCCTTTCTTTTCAAGGGTAAGCGCAACTTTCAGTTTACTTTGTTGGCTAATAATAAACAACATCATGTTATTTTTTGAAGTAACTATTTTCCCTCTTTTTCTCTATCACTTTTTTTAAAAAAATACAATTGTGTGTATTTTTGCCCTCAATGAGGACTGCTGTACAGCTTTTTCTTTTCGCCCATGTGTCTATGTGTGTTTACAGTAGTCGCTCATCTACAGTATTGTATCTTATTTTTGTAACTGTGACAAAGTATTCACATGATTATATAAAGATGTGTATATATGCTGTTGTATGAAATAGTGTTTGTCCGGATTTCTTGTTTTTTGTTTGTCACACTTAAATGTGTCATATCATCAAATGTAATTAGTCAATGACGAAGCAACCGAACACAAATTGCAGTTTTTCAAAGAAACCTTTTATTATTAAGAGATTTTAAAAATCCAAACCTACACGCCCCTGTGTGAAAAAGTGATTGCCCCCTAAACCTGATAACTGCTTGGGCCACCCTTACCAGCAACAACTGCAATCAAGCGTTTGGGATAACTTGCAGTGAGTTTCTTACAGCGCGTGGAGGAATTTTGGCCGCCTCATCTTTGCAGAATTGTTGTAAATCAGCCACATTGGAGGGTTTTCCAGCATCAACCCAATTTTTAGAGTCATGCCACAGCATCTCAGTAGAATTCTGGTCAGGAGTTTGACAAGACTAATCCAAAGTCTTCTTTCGGAGGTTTTCAGCAATTCAGAGGTGGACTTGTCGGTGTGCTTTAGATCATTCTCCTGCTGCAGAACCCAAGTTTCTTTCAACTTGGGGTCACCAACAGATGGCAGGACACTCTCCTTTATAATTGTTTTGGTAGACGGCAGAATTCATGGTTTCATTTATCACAGCAAGCGTTCCAGGTCCTAAAGCAGTAAAACAGCCGCAGTCCTTTACACTGCTATTACGTCTGACGTATTGGGACACACGCCTCCCAAAAAGACCACAGAGTATTTTCCCAAAGGTCTTGGGGATCATCAGTATGTTTTCTGGCAAAAATGAGACAAGCCTTAATGTTCTTTTTGTTCAGCAGGGTTTTTTTGCCCAATATCTCTTTTATGGTGGAGTCATAAACATTGACTTTAACTGAGGCAAGTGAGGCCTGCAGTTCTTTGGATGTTTTGGGGTGTTTCGTAACCTCTTGGATGAGTCGCCGCTGCGTTCTTGGGGTAATTTTGGTTGGCCGGCCACTCCTTGAAAGTTTCACCACTCTTTTCACCATTTGTGGATAATGACTCTCACTGCTGGAGTCCCAAAGCTTTAGAATTAGCTTCACATCTTTTTCCAGACTGATTAATCTCAATATCAGTTATGTTATGGGGGGGGATCACTTTTTCACACAGGGCCATGTAGGTTTGTATTTTTTTCTCCCTTAATGATAAAATGTTTTTTTAGAAACTGGATTTTGTGTTGAGTTATTATTGACTAATATTTAAATTTGTTTGATGATATAAAACATTTCAATGTGACAAAGATGCAAAAAAAAAAAAACATCAGGAAGGGGGCAAACACATTTTCACACCACCGTAAATACACAATGCTTATACTGTATATGGGAAGAAGAAAAAGGAGAGAGATTGTCTGTGCTGCATATGATTGTTTTCTTTTTCTCTCCGTTTTATTTCATTGTATGCTTGATGTAAAGACAACAATGTGATAAGTCAATGTCATTTATTCCAATAAATACAGACAAATGCTTGTCACATTGGCCTTTCTCTTCACACACATCATGATGGGACACAGAATATCAAATTATGTTGCATTTTACAGGATGAGGAACCACATTTGCTAACTTAAATTGAGCCGGGTGAACCATCTGATTTCCCCAACCAATTAGTGAAACAGGAATATTATTGTAACATAAAACTAATAATTTTTAAAGTTAAAATTAAATATAATGTAAAAAACTATTAAAATATAGTATTATTATTATTCATATGATTGATATTGGCCGCACGGTGGCTGAGTGGTTAGCACATTGGCCACACAGTCAGGAGATCTGGAAGACCTGGGTTCAAATCTCCGTTGGGCATCTCTGTGTGGAGTTTTCATGTTCTCCCCGTGCGTGTGTGGGTTTTCTCCGGGTACTCCGGTTTCCTCCCACATTCCAAAAACATGCATGTTAGGTTAATTGGTGACTCTAAATTGTCCATCGGTATGAATGTGAGTGTGAATGTTTGTTTGTCTATATGTGCCCTGCGATTGACTGGCGACCAGTCCAGGGTGTACCCCGCCTCTCGCCCATAGTCTGCTGGGATAGGCTCCAGCATCCCCGTGACCCTAATGAGGATAAGCGGTATAGAAAATGAAATGAAATGAATGATTGATATTATTCAGAGTCCTGGTAATGGTAGTATAAAAAAAAATCCAAATATGTCTACAAATATTTTTTCTAAAGTTACAGTGAAATAATGAAAGTCATTTTGTATTAAACTATAACATTATTTTTAGTAGCAGTAATAGTAGTATTTTATTATTTATAAAACAATAGTACAATTTAATTTGATTAGTCGTAGTACTTTTAGTAGAATGTTATTAATTGTATGAGGCGTAGTAATTATTATTACAGAACTGTATTTGTAATGCTTGTAATATATTTTTTATTCTATTTTTGTAGCATTATAAATGTTTTATTAACATTATTAGAAATAGTTTTATTAGTAGTAATAGTAATCATTGTACTTTGTTGTTTTGGCGATTGTATTTCGTTGTTTTGGTTCTAAGCCAGCTGGGATAGGCTTCAGCATACCCCCCTTGATGCTTGTGAGGATAAGCGGCGTAGAAAATGGATGGATGGATGGATTGTTGTGTTTTGTAAAGTGACCTTGAATGCTCAGAAAGGCGCTTCTAAATCAAATGTTTCACCATCCATCCATTTTCTATAGCGCTTATCCTCATTAGGGTTACTGGTATGCTGGAGCCTATGCCAGCTGACTTCGGGCGCGAAGCGGGGTACACCCTGGACTGGTCGCCAGTCAATCGCAGGGCTGACATACAAACATTCACACTTACATTCACACTAATGGATAATTTAGAGTTCCCAATAAAGGTAACATGCATTTTTTGGAATGATGGAGGACACCGGAGGACCCGGAGAAAATCCACACACGCCCGGAACCTCCTGACTGTGAGGCCAACATGCTACCCACTCATCCACTGTGCGGCCCCATATGTATCACATATAATTTATTAAATTCATATTATTATTGTTGTTGTTGTTGTTGTTAGTGCTGGTAATGTTAAAAGTGGTAGCTCACAAAAGGAAAACCAAAAAATATTGAAATTTTTTAATCTAAAATAATTGCAATCACAAAGGGAGGAAATTTACCTAAATATATTACTAAATGCGAAGTTAAATGAAATGTATGACAGAAATTTAAAAAATTGAATTTTGAAGTATCACACTTTGTACTGCATGACATTTCTGTGGTTCAAATGTGAAATTCAAAATGTGAAATATTAATTCCGTGAGTGTCCTCGTGCCCAACAGGACCCAAAAGAGGCCACTTTCAGGCGGTTTCTTAAGTATTTAGGCTGACATGGAATTTTTTGGTCTAAAACTTTGTTTAAAAATGTAAAGGTTATTACTTTTATTAACTCTTGTAAATATCAAGTAACCTGTTTTGTTTGTTTCTTGTTTGAAAGGAGAACAGATCTGCAGATGCGTAGCTTATCACAGCAAATAGACACAACCAGCACACACACGCACATTAAGTGAGTGTGTCAACTCTGAAGTGTACAAAGGGCGTCTCCTGTTTCGCCGTCACTCTAAAAAGTGGCCCACATTCTCTGCCCAAGTCACTGAAGAACGACAGTATAGGATACGTGCAAAACAATGCACTGCTGGAAGGATTTGTAGTAGAGAAAAATCCCGAAACCCTATTGAGGATAGGCAGTATAGAAAATGAATGAAACATCTCTATTGTTACTGTATGTGAAAATATGAATATTAAAATTAGTAGAAAGAAATATATTTTTTACTGTATGTGAAAATAGGAGTATTCAAATAGTTTCCAAAATAAATTTCCAAAATTAATAATTTATTTTATTAAAAAATAAGAATAAATACGTTTTTAATCACTATAATAGCAAAGAACAGTAGTAACAACTACGGTTACGGTTGATTTCAAACATGCATACACTTTACATTGAAAAGCTTCATTTTACAATTCACAATTCCACATGTCCGGAAAGGAGTAGGAAGAAGCACAGCTTATTTCAACCTACCACCTCTCCATTTCACATCATTCACCCACTTTCTTGAATTGACATCACAGAACATTCCACAGTAAAGCACGTCTTCCTGCTCTCAAAATGTGATGTCAAACCTTCAAAGTAAAACACAGTAATAAAACACTGCAAACAGTCATGGTGATATGATCTTTAGTATTTTTCTCCATCGTTTATATCTTTTGACAACTAGCACTCTCGCCTTTATTGGTCCTTCATTTAGCTTGTTGTAAATTTTGTGCCCTGAATCTGTCCCTGCTTTCTTCTGTTTTGTGCAGTCTTGGCAATGTCAGTGTTGCGTTTTGTCAGATGCTCATTCATGCAGAAGCTTCTACCTTTCACTTCTTTCCTTTATTTCAGCTTCTTTGTATTGCCATATTGATTTGAACTGCGAATTACTGAATGCTAACTATTTTGATGACCTGTTAACTTTGAAACTGAATGTGAAACAGTACTCATTAGTAGTAGTATAAGATTTTATATTCCAGTACCCTTGCAAGGATGAAGTTTAAAGGGGTGTGTTCAAAAAATAGCAGCGTGACGTTCAGTCAGTGATCATTTTTGTGAAAAAACAAGTGTGAATCAGGGCCCCTATTTAAGAAAGAAACCAGCACTTTTTGAACATCCATTTCTCTTTGAACGCCTGAGGAAAACGGGCCGTTCAAAACATTGTTCAGAAGAACAGTGTACTCTTGATGTGAAGGAGCAGCGGCTGTACTCTGAGCTCCTCCCGGATGACCGAGTTCCTCATCCTATCTCTTAGGGGGAGTCCAGCCACCCTATGAAGGAAACTCATGTCAGCTGCTTGTATCTGCGCTGCCATCTTGTTCCTTAGGTCATGACCCAAAGCTCATGACCGTAGGTGATGGTAGGAGCATAGATCGGGCGGTAAATTGAGCTTTCAGGCGTAGTTCTTTCTCTTCACAACGAAGGTCCTTTACAGTGACCGCATCACTGCAGATGCTGCACCTATCCGGCTGACGACCCCGAAGAAGGCACACGGGATCTCCCCCCCGTAGCCACCACCTGCAGAGGCAAGCATAAGGTGCTTTGTGTTTTGGTGGTCGAGGGCGGGTGCCTGGCCAAATCTGGTTCTTGAAACATGGAATACAAAAATAATAATTTCATATAAAAAGGTGTATCTATTATTAATAATACTAATAATAAAGTTGCTAAAGTTAAACATTTTTATATTTGTATTTTTTGAGGGCATTGTTACTATTGTAAGTGTTACACAGGAAAACAGGACAAAAGAAATAAAGGATGCATGAAGCATGAATATGAACACAAAAACCAGCTGGTTAGACATGCACACTCTTTGCAGTTATTTGAAATGCATGGCCACAGACACACACACACACACACACTTGCAGGAGGAGGAGTCAAGAATCAGTGTGTGTGAGTGGAGGTGTATTGGTTGGGGGTGGGGAGTGGCGGGGGTTTAAGAGGCAAAACCAGCAACGTGGTAAAAAGCATTCCTCGGCAGCCTGTCTCCTGGTGGGTGGCCCACTTAGACACACAACCACACATGATCCATCATCACTTCTCATGACAGCTATTAACTACATGTCTTGTTATTGTCATTGTCTTATTATTGTGAACGACTACAATTTGATTTTAATATGTCACACTTCCTTTCAAATACAGTCCCCTGCTGATGAAGGTGAGAAAGCAAGACAGATTTTAAAAACCGGATCATGCAACACCAACCCATAGTTGGCGCCTTTTACAGTGGGGCGCCCTTGTTTTTTCACATGGAAGTTTTAGATGTTTGTTATTTCCGCTCCAATGGACAAGAAACAGGACCTTGCAATACCACTTTGCTCCTGAGGGGGGGACAGTGAGTTACAATAGTGGCAAAGACAAAGAAGGTCAATTTTCCTTCATTTTCGTCCATATGTGAGTGTTTGAATATAACTTCAGCTGTTAAATGGGGACGTTAGTACTTCCTGGTTTGTTACAATACAACTGTATTGTAACAACAACAACTGTGTAACGCTGACCCTTTAGTTTTGCTCCTGTGGGCCTCGAGGGCTGCATGCTGTTATCAGACTGTATAAAATGGCTGTTATCTGTGAGACAGACAGTTGCAAAACCGCCTCTCACCACTGGGGGCGGTACTACAGAGGAGCTTTGCCTAGCAGAGTACTCCTGTCATATAGAGGAGCTCTGACTTTGGTTAATACAGTCGATCCTTAAAAACAGCAGAGCGCTCCTGTCATATAGAGGATTTTTGACTAGGTTTTGACTAGAGTATCTAAATTAGCAAAACGTTTCTGTATTATAAAAGATCTTTGACCAGCATTTTTTGCAATAGGTCCTAAAGAACAGCAGAGCTCTTCTGTAATATAAATCTTTGATTAGTGGGTTTTTTTTTTGCAGTCTGTCCTTAAAAACAGTACTTCTGTCATTTAGAGGATCTTTCACTACCGTTTTTTTGGGATATGTCCGTAAAAAAAGCAGAGTACCTATAGAAGATCTTTGAATAGCAATATTACTGTAGGTCCTTGAAAAATGTTTGACTCGCATGTTTTTGCAGCATGTCCTTAAAACAGCAGATTGCCTTTGTCAAGGATCTTGTGACTGGCGTTTGCGCAGGAGGGCTTTAAAAACAGCAGAGTGCTCCTGTAGAGGATAGAGGATCTTTGAAGTTTTTTGTAGATGGACTTTAAAATCCGTGAATCACCACCTTACTGCGGTGGAGGGGTTTGAGTGCCCGAGTGATCCTAGGAGCTATGTTGCCAAGGTGGTCGGTGCCAGTCATGGTGGCAAGCCCCGAACCCGATGGTGGACACCGGGGGTTAGGGCTGCTGTCAAGCTGAAAAAGGAGTCCTATCGAGCATGGATGGCTTGCGGGACTCCCGAAGCAGCTGAC
>QODF01000254.1:76864-127542 GCA_024372805.1 Oostethus manadensis | reverse complement strand
ATGGTGTTTTTCTTACAGTACTGTTACTGGAACAGTGATGTTACATGCATTGTATGTGTATGTGAAAGGGGAGTGAGTGTGGGGAGGAGCTGCAGCTGTTGGTGGGTGTGTGCCAGTGTGTGTCATTACATGTTTTCCTGTGGCATTCATACATACTTTCTCTATTCAGCAGAAAAGCCCAGCTCTCAACACCTCACACGGGCGGCTAATACTCTTGTCTGTCAGAGGCGCTCGCACGGCCTCTGATTGGAGATGACAAACGAGCCAGTAAGGCAGGTCTGGCAGCTATGTGGAAAAGTGTGTGTGGGTGTGTGTGTGTGCTATTCTGAGTTGGTCCCTGGAGGTCTCGCCACAAAGTTGTTTGTTCCCGCCTCTAACAGCAGCTCTGTCACTCAGGCTTACACACCACAGTGTGTGTGTGCATGTACATGTACAGTCATGTGAAAAAAACATGTAAGTGACATTTGTGGTGCCCTCCTATGGATTGTTCTCAAACTGTTTTGGAAGACATGTTAGCATACATGTAATAAGATATCCTCTAAGTTTTATAATCAATAGACCAGGAGTGTCAAATATTATAATATCATGAGAAACGCCCATTGTCATAGCATAGAGTTGAAATATTAAAGAAAAAATTATAAAATTTTAGGTTGTAATATTATGACAAACAAAACAACAAATAGTGTTGTCATTTTTGGAAAATTAGGTTGGGGAAAAGTTATAATGTTACAAGAAAAAAGTTTAAATATTACGGGAATAAAGTCATAACTACGGGAAGAAAATGTAAATCGTTGAAAGATGTTGAAAAAAAACATCTGCAGAAATGGAAAAAACAACAGTAATTTTACAAAAATAAAGTCAAAATATTAAGAGTTTTTATAAGAATATTGATGAAAAATTATGTCATTTTAGTAGCTTAGAGTTTACATATAACAGAAAATGTTTCGTTTTTTTAATTCTCTTGGTTAAAAAAGAAAAAGAAAAACTAAATATTTGATCATTTTTGGAAAGTTTGTTTTTGAAAAAAGGTATAGTATTATAGAAATAAAATTTATGGGGAAAAAGTCATAATATTACCCAAAAAAATTACAAAGATTTTTTTTTTTATATTTGGAAAATGAAAAGAAAAAACAGAAAATGAAACAAAAAAAGATCAAAGTTGATACTAATAATGACTCTGCTTTTGATTTTGCTTTTTGTTTGATTGGCCTGGTTCCAAGAAAGAATAGAGAAATGTTTGACAAAAAAAAATAAAAAATATATAATTTTACATGCAACAAACAATATACAATATTTCTGAATAACAAATGGATGGAATTTACTGTTGATGCGATCTTCCCATACATCTTGGTGAGATCTAATTAAATAGGGTTTCTCACCTTCTTTGTTTTCATTGCTGGGACTCGCCAATTTCAGAGTGAGTCAACAACATGTAGGGTGCTTTGTTTGGGCACAATACAGTACAGGGCAAAGCGGATAGTTTGTTACATGCGATATGAAATGAAACTGTAGCAAAATTTGGATGAAAATTTCAGACGAAAACCGAATCATACGGCTTGCGTACAAAAAACGAGGTTTCAATGTGTTATGTCATGTTATTCATTAGTAACACTATTTTCTTCTCAATTTTAAATATATCACTTTTTAAAATATTTCCTACCACGCAGCTCTCTCCCTGCCCTCACCACAGGGGTTTGGTTTGTGAAAGGTTTTTGAGTGAACAGTGAGGTGAAGCAAAGACAAGGACCCTTATGACAATTGACGCCAGAGTTGGAGCCTTCCCAGCATGCAAAACACCACCATTTGCTGTGCAAATCCATCGGCCCAGTCAAATGGGAACACAACTCAAAGTTGGTGTTGATTGATTACCTTTCAAATGATGGTTAAATCGTAATATGTCGCCTGGAATGGCAATTTGGCGAACACAGATCGATGTAGCTAATCGTTACACCCCTAATATATATGAATGTATATGCAATGTATGTATGTAATGGTGTATGTACGTATTAGCAATTCACATGTTCCTTCTCCTTTTCAGACATGTGGAAAAGTGGAATGTAACATGTATGCATGTTCGAAACAAATAAAACCATCCATAACAGTTGATGGGGTTTTAATTTGGTCCTGTGGAATAACCCACAACATTAGTTACTCATAAAATAATGAAAATATACCTAATCCTTTGATGGTATATTTTTGAAATATCCATCTGGAATTAAAGCCATTCACTTTCAACATAACTTCATCCTCCTTTTGAGTCTTTGCGTCCACCTAAGCTTGGCTTTTTTTTTTTGCCTTGGATGGCTCTGCTCCAATAACACAGATGGCAGCAGACAAGCTGTCACTCAATCTTTGATACAGTACTTTGTCCACCTCCATTCCATGAAACTGTGCTTCTTCAGCCTCACTGTCTTCCTACCAGCGGTGATTTCAAGCAATCAAGGCTCTTTAAAAATGGACGCCACATTTGTGAGTTACTTTGTACTGACCAACCTTCTAAAGTGGAGGCGTGGAAAGGGCGTAACTTGAGGCGGAGTTGCGTACGCTCATTTCACAGTGGAATCTATCAATAACAAATTGCTTTGCGTGCACCACTGTTTTGAGGTCTGAATATTTTTGTTCATACAGACATTTTGCGTTTCTGGCGTACTCAGACTTTTAGTCAGATTTCCACGCACAGTTTTATAAGGGAATCCCCAGTAGGTGTCCTATAGTATGTTTTTAGACTCTCGTAGTATGTATTTCACCCGGCCATGCAGCTATCTAACTAATATCTACATAGACAACAACAATGTCAAATGACATTATTTCCCTCGAAATGACTTTATTTTTATAAAATTGCAACTTTTTTTTCTAGTTAAGACAACTTTTTTCTTTAAATATTTTGCCCTTATTCTTGTAAAATAACAGTTCATTTTCCATTTTTCCCCCAACTATTTTAATTTTCTTCTTATAAATGTTCCTCTGGTGACTATGACTTTATTCCCATATATTTTAACATTTTTCTCATGATAATTATAACTTCTTCCACAACCTAACTTCCAAAAATTCCATCTTAACTCATTGTATTGTTTGTTTCTCATTATATTACTACAAAAATAAGGTATTTTTTTCTTTAATATTTCAATTTTATGCTACAAAAATGACTATGGACTAAAAATGACTATGACTATGATTATTTTTCTTCATAATAATAGATCACTCTCCTAATAGTACAACTTGTTTTTCTTAGTATTTTGATTTTATTCTTGTAAAATTACTGTTCATAATGAAAGTGTTATCGTTGTTTTTTGTTACTTTTTTTTTTTAAATGCCCCTGACCTAGAACATTTAAAACAGGTTTTTTTTATTAAACTTTAAGGACGCCTAACCCTGGCGGTTATTTGCTTTTGCAGACCACACACCAAACCACTTTAGAATTCTTGGCAGTTTATTGGCTAGAGGCGCTAATTGGAGCACTTACTATATTAATATTTTCATTATTCAGTCATGAAGAAATTAATGTTGGTCAATGCTGAGAAATGTATTCAGAATTTTTGTATTTCTAATACTAAATTGCAACTAACGTTACTATTCCAGAGGAACAAAGTAGCCAGAAAAACTTCATTTTTATGACCTTCAAAATACAAAGATTATGCTATTTTTCCTCAAACAACTGGATAGATGATTAGAAGTAATTTTTCATAGTAATTTTTCATAGTCATACTTTGTATTGTTAGACCAACCTGTGCATATTAGAGTCTTGAATAAAAAGAAGTAGTGATTAAAATAAACATAACTAATGATGGCTACTGAGGTCTTCTACCCCTTCATTTTTAAACACTACACTTTGTCAGAGTTGTCCAGTCCATGATTTTTTTTGCCTGTCGTTAAGGAGGAGATGCCCTGCAGGGTGAACCAGGCGGCGGAACCTGTCTGCTTCTGCGTCTTTTCACCCTCTTTAATCCGGAAAAGGAGGCACACCCACTGCACGGCCATTGTGCAGCTCAAGCCTTTCCATGCATGACGGCGTCTGTAAAACGTATGACTTTTTTACCATACGAGCACGGCCCGTATCGCAAACGTGCACACTCAATGACTCTCGGTCACAAGTCAGTTAAGATCTTTTCTTGGGAATCGTTCGACCAACACTAGTCCAGGGTGTACCCACCTCCCACTCAAAGTCAGCTGGGATAGGCTCCAGCATACCCGCGGCATAGAAAATGGATGGAAGTTCAGCCAACATGGTTGACAGAAGACAGTGGAAAAAGCATACCACCGCAAAAACACCAGCCTGGACCACTTTGGTCTCTTTTAAAAAAAAAAGAAACATGTATGCACACTTTGAATAATTATTCATATAAACGTAGTCTTTGAAACAGAAGTAAATTCAGCTGCCTTTTGTCATTGTTTTCAAATGGATGTGCGTTATGTTTGAATCAATGTGAGCTTTTCCATTTTAAGAGTTTATAGTAACAACTGGTTTTAAAGAATGAATTTGAAAGTGACATTTTTCCCAAGTACCAGATTTGCCCGCCAAAGACAGGACGCCAACATTGCCTTTTGAAGTCTGTGGTCTTAAACTTTTGATCAGCTCGTGAACAGCCTATTTCAGCTTAATGCATGTGAGCAGTAAATTGTTTACCCCAATTTTTGTCTCACTTCCATTTCCTCTTTTTGCATTTTGAAACTCTACTTCTTTATGATCCAACAGCGCAAAATGTACAATTCTCAAAATGATGATCAGGAGTGTATGTTTTTGCTAATGCTGTCATTTTGTCATTGATATGAGTTTGGAAATGAACAAACATGAGAATATGACACTCCAACATATTGATGATAACAGACGGCTGCTTTGTACTGCAAGTTAGCATCCTGACAGCAGCAAGCAGACAATGACGCCTGACACACAACCCGCCTGCACAGGGAAGATAATAAAGATTGCTATTCTCTCTATTCACACTCTCTCACCCATTCATTCTCACGCGTTAACGTCATCTCATGCTGTAACCCACCTTTGACCTGCGCCTGTACCTGATGTCAGCAATTCCGCTGATATGTCTCATAAAAGGAAAGAGTGCCACAGGGTATCCAAGTGCATACAGCAGGGGAGACAGATATGCTTATAGTTATAGGGTGTACTGGTGGTAATTGGTGGTTGAAGAGTGTAAGAGATACAGTTTGTTGCGTTTGAGTGCCTGATTGCTGGGACACACATGACATGGCTTGCTTGGCTTTTTGCCTTAAGTACAGATAATCCGCCAGTGTCAGTGAATGAGGAGGTACAAATCCCTCGGTAAAAGACACACAGGTGGCACTGCAAAGGAACCACATACCGATCTCTCTCACCTTCTGTCTTTGCTTTTTTTTTTTTTTTATCTGGCCGGTCACCAAGCGAGGCTGCTGCCAGAAAGAAGAGAAACCAGCGCAGATGGAGTTTGTATGCTTTGGAAGATGCAACATGTAATAATGGCGGCAAAATGCACAACATTTTCCACGCACCAAAAAATAAACGTAATAAAAATAAAATAAAATAAAAAGCGCATTAAAATTGTCATTCATGTAAATACTGTAAATCAAATCTTTACACAAGATTAGATTTATCTCCAAATTATGTTTATTACTGCATTATGAATTTGAAGCGATCTCTTTTGTTTTCTTCTATTTAGTTATTTTTTTTATCTCTCCGGTCTTGCCTTGTTTGTTTTCTTTTTTTTCTTTTTTAGGTATAAACTCAGGCTGTATATTGTATCAATGAAGTCATCTATTCTACTTTGCTTGTTTGGATTCCGAAGATCAATATTGAAGTCTCCATAAACAAAGGTGATTTTTTGGTTGATGTTTGAGAAGGTTGCCTTCATCCAGTCCTCAAATATTTCCATGCTTGACTTGGGTGTTCTATACAGACACCTTATTAGAATGTTTTTGCCTTTTTCTGAACAGATTTCATTTGTTATGCGTTCTAAAATGTTGTCCACAGCAAATGACATGCTCGCTTGACAGAAGAGATAACACGAGTGTGTGGATCTCGGTGGAAGCTCTCGCAAAAACTTGCGTCTTCCTGCTGGGAAGTCGGAGGATTTAGGTGGCGGTGAAAGCTTGTCAGTGGCAGGCAAACAAAAGCTGCCTTGTTGTACACCAGCTGCAACAAAAGCAGCACTTAACACAAACTGAGGAGTGAAAGAGTCCTAAATCGGGGTGTCCAACGTGCATCCATTTGCGGCCTGCTGCTATTTTCTTTATTGCCCCGAGGCACATTGTAAAAATATAACCAAAAAAACGTTATTAATAAAATATAACAGCAAAATGGAAAAGAATCTGCATAATCTCACAAAAATAAAGTCCAAATATTTAAAAAGATCAAAGTTGTAATCTAATGATAAAAGGTTTTAATTTCCGTTCCATTTTCTTCCACATATCCGGGTCCGAGTCGTGGGGACCGGAGTCTCAGTAGGGAAGTCCAAACTTCCCGGTCTCCAGCCACCTCTTCCAGCTCCACCAGGAGGATCCCAAGGCGTTCCCAGGCCAGCTGTTAGAGATAGTCCCTCCAGTGTGTCGTAGGGGCCTTTTCCCGGGGCCTTCTGCTGGCTGAGCACGCCCAGAACACCTCACCCGGGAGGCGTCCAGGAGGCATCCGAGCCACCTCAACTGGCTCTTCTCGATGTGAAGGAGCAGCGGCCCTACTTTGAGCTCATCCCAGATGGCACAGCGACCGCATTACTGCAGACGCTGCACCGATTTGCCAGTCGAGCTCACGCTCCAACCTTCCCTCACTCATGAACAAGACCCCGAGATACTTGAACTCCTCCACCTGGGGCAAGACCTCACTCCCAATGCGGGGGGATACAAACCACCCGTTTCCAACTGAGATCGGGTTTGGAGGTGCTGAGTCTCTTACCAGAAGCTTCACACTCAGCTGCAAACTGCTCCAGTAAAGTGAGATTTAAATTTTATTTTTTAATTTTAAAATTTCAAAAGGTACAGCCTGGATTTAAAATAGGCGTGCAAATTGGTACGAGGTTGCTGCAGATGGTCAGGTCTAGGTTCAGCAACACATGTGCTCAAAGAAGGGCATGCTGGGTAGCCCAGCAGCAATAACAATATGAACTATGAGCAATAAAACATCAGATATCAAGAGTATGGTAACTACTTCTCTGACGACCTCCTCAACCAATTTTGCAATCAAGCAAAGCAAAAAAAAAGTACCACAAGCTACCCAGCATGCCTTGCCGCGAGAATATATAGGGGGTTTTGTGCCATGCGTACTGTGCACAGATATTTTGTATTTGTATTCCCACACGGTGCAGTAGGTAGTTTATGTTGTGTTGTTTGGAGGGTTTTTTTCTACTACCTAAAGATTGCATCAGACTTTTTTGTTGATTCAAGCATGCCACCATAGCACTGAAGGTCAGGTTTTGATGTTATAGGGTTGTAAAAAGTCATTAAAACGTCAAATTAAGACGTTTGGCGGGCCTGGTGTGGCACGGGGGGCAATTTGCCCACCGCTGGGCTACAGGGAGCCCAGACACAGACTAGTTTTAAAATGTCAACAAAAGGCACGCAGAAATCCATCCATTTTCTATACCGCCTGACCTCATTATGGTCACGGGTGAGCTGGAGTCTATTTTAGCTGACTTATTTACCGAACAACACGTGTGAACGCAGCATCAGGTCAGGGTTGGGAAGTGTGTACAAAGCAACGTTCCGTTCATTTACACGACTTAGCGAAGCAACTCCTCCTTGGCCTACCACAGCCGTCTGCCTTGCTGTCAAAGAGCAGACACGCCGAGAGAAATGAATCTTCTAGTTAATGAAGTAGAACAAAGGAGGTCGGTGGTCTGCACAGTGGTGCAACGGGCGGCTACCCAACATCCACGGGCCGCTCGCCAGGTGCCAGGTGTTGACACGCGGATCTGAGGACGGGAGCCCAACTGACACGGTTGCTGTGACATTTGCAGCCGAGCGTGAGAGTAATTGTGAGCGGTGTTACAGTCTGACAGAGAGGGCTGCTGTGACTCATTCAAAAAAAAATAGAATTGCAACCGACTGTGAAAGCGACACACACACACAGGCAGGATTTTACACCAAGAAGATCTAGATAAAGGCAGCCAAGCGCCACATTCACTGGAAGTTGGTGATTCCTCAAGATAAGTAGAAATAAAAAACATAATTAGCTGCTTTTCATTTGAAAGAATCCGGCTGATAAACTATTTACCACAGTTGTGACATAAATTATGTTAAAAAAACGATGGTTTGACTTCTTTTTACACTTGTATAACAATTACTGTACTTGAACTTATTTGTAAATGTTCTCCAGGAAATGTATTCCTGTATATTTTACTAGGATGACATTATTATTTGTCTTACACATAAAACATTTGTTATTTACAGCTTCATAGAGAAGCCAGATAGGTCTAATTTTGGTTGTCAATTTTTGGCTGGAATTCTAATTCCTGACATACTTTTCTTTGATTACATTTGGATTAATTACAAAAAGTAAATCATTTTATCTTGAATTTCACCAAAAAATATATAATAAAAATAATCACGGCTGCCCACTAATGAACACTAGTGGTAAAAATAAAAGAAATTCTGAGAAAATAAATTTGTAATATTAATATGAAATTATTTCTAAATATGTATTTAGTTAATAATCTATTTATTTTTATTTAATATGTGTATTGAAGAATATTTTCATATTTAATTACTGATGGCTCATCTTCTTCTTTTCCTTTGGGCTTATCCCTTCAGGGGTCGCCACAGCGAATCAATTGCCTCCATCTAACTCTGTCTTTCTGTATCCTCTTCTCTTGCGCCAACTACCTTCATGTCCTCTTTCACTACATCCATAAACCTCCTCTTTGCTCTTCCTCTAGGCCTCCTGCCTGGCAATTCAAAACTCAGCCTCCTTCTACTGGTGGCTCATAAAGAACAATAAATCATATGGTTTTAAGGCCACCTGCAAGGTTCATTTTGACAGTGAACAGTTAAAAAATAAAGTTGAATATAATACCATAGCAGGACAAATGAAAAATACAGTATTCAGCATATTTGCGAGGATTTCACCCTGGAGAAGCGACAGTAAACGATGTGCTTTACGATGTGCTTTAAGTGCACGTAGATGCACACATGGTGATTTAACAGCAGGCTGCTCGGTGGGCAACCCAGTACTTCAGTTATGTAAACTGGCCTGGGATTGGAGCAAGTCAACCGTCGGGACTTTGCATCTGTAATAAGCCCCCACAGCTGCTAATGCAAACAAGACGACTTTTTCTGTTTTGCCTGCGCTGCGCGGGCCCACTGGGTCAGCACATGCACGCAAACGGGCACCATCATGCATACATTTAATCCCAGAAGGAAGTGTGTTATTGAAAGAAACATAAGCGGCATCCAACAGAAAGTATGTAGTCATATAGACCCACTTTTATTTACAGTAAATCATTACTTTTTTACATATTTTTACACATGTAAGTCATTTTTATTCATATTTATTTTCATTGTTTTTTTACACAGCATTTTAAAAATGTTCTTTTAATTTTTTCTTATACTTTCAAGGATTTTTTTTACATTTTTTATTTATGCTTTCATTTATGTATGTTTTATTTATTAATACTTTTATTTAAGTCAAACCAACAAATGTATTTGTTTTTAAAATCTGCCAATATCTTAATACGGCCGCCCGGTGCATGAGTGGGCAGCATGTTGGTCTCACAGTCAGGAGGAGTTCGAATCTCCGTTGGGCATCTCTGTGTGGAATTTGTGTGTTCTCCCCGTGCGTGCGGGAGTTTTCTCCGGGTCCTCCGGTGTCCTCTCACATTCCAAAAACATGCATGTTAGGTTAATTGGCGACTCTAAATTGTGCATCGTTGTGAGTGTGAATGTTTGTTCGTCTCCCCTGTGATTGGCTGGCGACCAGTCCAGGGTGTACCCCGCCTCTCACCCAAAGTCTGCTGGGATAGGCTCCAGAATGGGTGCCAACCCACCAGTTGAGAACCACTGATCTATAGAATCCAGTCAAGAGGTTCTTCAGCTGTGTGCATGTGGCCGTCACATTGTGAAAGTCAAGTGTTGACATTCAAATGGCTCATTTGTTTGTCTTTGTTTGCAGAGAGCTTCTCTCTGGCCAAAATCAAAAAGTAGCACAAGAAAGCCAAACTGGTCATTTGCCTTTAACGCAGCCCCGCCGCCGCCGCCGCCGCCGCCTGCAGACGCCATTTGAGTCTCATGCTCGTGACGGTCAGCGTCTGAAGTGGTCGTCATTAACGCCCTTTTTTTTGCTGCATCACATGACAAATGCCACAGATAATCTTATGATTCAGTTCAGGCTGGCCCAGGCTTGTCCTGAATCATCCTTGAGTTATAGAATAACGCAGGGTTCCCCATCTTATCTTTACTCCGTTCATCTATGTTAATAGCTTTTTCTCCCTTACGCTTTCTTATACAACAAGAAAAAAACAACACAAGTACTAAATATGATACAATATATAGAAAAAAGTATATGAACTAGTGCACATGCAGTTTTGCAAAATACAATAAAACAAATATGCATTACATATATAACATATTACAGGTTTACTGATATTTTTTTAAGTATGATACATTTTCAAATATTTATTACAACAATTAGTATTAGCAACAATAGTAATGGTAGTGTTTTACTGTTGCTGTTAAACAAAAGAAAATCATTTAAAGCCTGTTAGAATGAGAGGAGCAATATACCAGCAATATATTTTCAAGTTCCATTTTTATATCAATTACTAACAAAAAAATTTTCATAAAATATATTTTAATGTTACCAGTATGCAGCTGCATCAAAGATTTTGTTATTGCAAAGACAATATAGCTTGAAAATATTTTATTATTACATCTACCATTTTTATTAAGCATACCAGTGGGCCTAATGAGGACACTGGGGGAAGGAAATTGATGGATGGTAGTAGAAGTAATAGTAATATTAGCATTATTACAAAAAATCTCATTTATATTCTATGTGGTAATCATTGATTTTCAAACTTTCAATCTAATATGACATTTTTACAAAGATATTATTGTTTAATAAAATTTAGATTTTTATTGCAAAAGTTAAAAATGCGCACCTTATAAAATGTACAGTATTATTAATTTAGTTATCATTCATTCCTTTTCTATTGTGTTTATTATTATTGGTACTATAATTATTATAATTATGGTTATTATGGTTCATTTATTTCAAACATTCTGACCAAAGCTAGATTAAGGTACATCGCTTGCACAATTCATCATGTGTGAAAAGGAGTAGGAAGAAGCAGAGCTGACTATTACCCCTTCTCCATGTCTCAGCAATTACTGATCGTCTGTGCGGTTCCTGTGTATAGACATAATGTACAGTACATTGAATGTGTGAGTTGTCATGTGTTCTGTTCTTTGTGCATTTAAAATTTGCTTCCCAAGTAAAAGATGAAGACGCATTTGCCAAGAAGGATGTGTTCTTGTTGACAGTGCTAAGTCAAATTCGTAGAGCAGGCAATAAAAAGGCAAACATGAAGTGCACATGTTGTGTTGCTGCCAGACGCTGATGCATGAGCAAACTATGGCAAATATGAGCATGAGCCACGGCGAGCTGAGAAATTACTCAGCGCTTGATTGTTCACTGCCATCAAGCATAAGAAGCTGTCTTAGGGCGAAGGGCGAGGTCGGCCGCAAACGACATTGCACGTCTATCATGTCTGTCAAAAGGCTGAAGTGAGCACACAATCAAACGTTTGTTATCGCCGTCATGTGCATGAGGGCACAATAACCCAAAGCCGCATTCCAAATGTTTACACTGGCTTAACAAAACAAGTCCGTTTTATTGGTTTGAAATTTCAAAGTGATATTGTGTTCACTGCACCATTGTGTTTGTAATTGTGTGTGCAGAAATTTGCACCGACTGCTCTTTAATTGCATTTTCACATTTTTACATTTAAAATTTAAAAAACACACGAATACATGAAACTAATTTATTGATTCTTGTTAAGATTTTTGTCTCTACAAACATCTTTACGTGTTTTTTGCAGCACTGTGTCAAAATAATGGAATAAGGGATGCAAAAAACTATTTATGTTGCATTATGTCAACCTACATAGACGGCTCACAAAATACTACAGAGGCCGGTAAACTTGGATCAGTACATTGGAACCATGAAGAAGGAGGTTCCTTACCTGAGAGGTGAAGTTAAAAACCTGAGGGTGGAGAACATGGTATCACAGGATTGTAAATGTTGCCTCTCAAATAAGATACTGAAGCAAAAGATTTCAGCAACTAAAGAACACGTATGATGACATGGACCAGAATACACGAACGAACGATGAGATGGTGACGGGGCTTTGGGTTAAACACAGGTCGTATGCCAGGGCAGTTGAGAATAAAGAACCAGACGAAGGGGATATCGCTTCAACATTCAAAGGAAGTGGACGTAGACATCCACACCATTGATGTGTGTGTGTGTGTGTGTGTGTAGATAGATTTATCTATATGTAGAAACATCTATCGATCGATACATCTAATAATTCATTCATTCATTCATTCACTAGGGTTGCGGGGATGCTGGAGCCTATCCCAGCAGACTTTGGGTGAGAGGCGGGGTACACCCTGGACTGGTCGCCAGTCAATCGCAGGGCATCTAATAATAATAATAATTATTATTATTATAATAAAAGCTTACACTTCTTTACAAGCTTGATAAAGCCTCTCAAAGCGCTTACACTGAGGTCATTATTCATTCACTCCACACTTGATGATGGTAAGCTACTTATGTACCCACAGCTGCCCTGGGGTAGACTGACGGAAGCGAAGCTGCCAGTGTGCGCCATCGGCCTCTCCGACCACCACCGACACTCCCCACCACACAAACCACTTTCATACTAGGCAATGTGGGTGAAGTGCCTTGCCTAAGGACACAAGGAGAGTTTATTTCCTCCCACTGTGGCACCTGGTGTTCCTCTGAGGTCTTCCATCCAAGTACTGACCAGGCCATCGAGATCTATCGATTGATAGATCTATAGGTAGTTTCTATAGATAAATATCGGACATCCCTATTCATAACCTCATAATTTTATGCAGGGGTCTGAAAGGAGGGCCGAGACCCTGCGGGTTTTCTTTATATATTTTCTTGTATATAACAGGTAAACTAGAAAACAAAGCATCTTTCCGTTGAGTGTACGAGTCTAGAACTGCCATTCTATTAGTGATAGGATCAGTGCCAACAAAGAAACTAAACACACATATCCACACACAGCAGGAGACCGTTGGGACTTGGAAACACTGATGATAGAACTGCACAGCATAGATTGTTTAAGTGGATCAAGATGTGGTTACCTGCTAACACCCGTCATGTCGCAGGGTCTGACCTGGTGGGAGTCACTTGGCCGACCCATCCTTACAGGACAGAACCTTTCATCGAGCTAACCCTGCGTTCTCTCAGCACACGCCCGCCCGCCTCATGGTGCCTCACCGTTAAGCCTGGCTGGTGTTGAGAGGTAGGCGTGTGTCGGCCATGTTTTCCTTGTGTTTGCTTAGGAGATTAAGGTGCTTGTTGGGTCCACAAAGTCATGGTAAAGGCATCTTTATTCTGTCAATATACAGAAATAGTAATCCAACCAGGGCCGCAAGGTGATGGACTGGGTAGCACATTGGCCTCACAGTTAGGAGGTTTTGGGTTCGAATCTCCGTTGGGCCTCTCTGTGTAGCGTTTGCATGTTCTCCCCGTGCGTGTGTGGGTTTTCTCCGGGTACTCCAGTTTCCTCCCACATTCCAAAAACATGCATGTTAGGTTAATTGGCGTCTCTAAATTGTCCATCGGTATGAATGTGAGTGTGACTGTTTGTTTGTCTATATGTGCCCTGCGATTGACTGGCGACCAGTCCAGGGTGTATTGGTTGGAGGAATCCAACCAA
The DNA here is from genome assembly GCA_024372805.1 of Oostethus manadensis. NCBI lineage: Eukaryota > Metazoa > Chordata > Actinopteri > Syngnathiformes > Syngnathidae > Oostethus > Oostethus manadensis. The sequence continues at coordinate 113,650 of QODF01000254.1, read as the reverse complement.
TTCCTAGATTACACTGGCAGTCCAGTGAATAAAGAGTAGTTGCACATCCAGGGGTTTTGCATCCTGAAATCAGAGGCCAGCCTGCTTCAACCACAGGCCCAAAGCAAACAAGGAGGCCATGCAGAACAACAACATGCAGCTTAGCTCACCGCTAAAGAGGTCTTTTAGTTCAAGCCATTCAAACAACGCACCATTTTTGAAGTCTCTAAAATTAACTTGAGGTTGACCTCATAGGTGAGCAATTGAATATGATGAGGAAATATATTTGGGCGTGTCTTAAAAGTAGAAGTAACATATTTTGTAATACTGTATGTCACACTTCTGTCTGAAGCAATCATAATAGGAGTACATTTTGTACACAATGCCCGACACCCAGAAACATTTTTAAGAGATTCAACATGGGAAATTTTTTTTTTTTTTTTTTAAACAGAATTTGACAATAAAGTCCTAGAAATTTAAATTTTTTTAAAAAAATCCTTAGTTACATTTTTTTTAAATTACTATGCTTGTAATATAATCATAAATGCTTGTGATATGAGAATATCAGAATTTTGCAAAAAAAATTGAATTTTGATGTAGAAATTTTTTTTTATTTTAAGTCACATCCTTGGACTTGTACAAGAAAAATTCATTTTTTAAACCATAGCTTACCATAGCAAAATTTGAAGGTTTTTATAATAAAAAATATACTTATATCATTACCATTATCATTACATATACTGTATTATTGTGTACAAACAATAATATTATTACAATGTAAAAAAAAACCCCAAAAAACACAATTTTAGGAGAATTACAAAATCACATGGAAAAAACAATGTCAAAACACTGAGGCCTTTTTAAGGGCAATAATCCAACAAAAAGGCAAAACTGGTTGAAAAAAAATATTAACCAATGTTACTGTATCAGTTTAAGTATCATTGTTATGACCTATGTGCAGGCACACATCTACTAAATTAGCAGAATGAGACAGATGTAAAAAATATAATATCATTCAATCTTGCAAGCAAAACATGTCAATTCTACGTTGATCCGCGATTAGCCGGAGAATTAGCATGTCTGTTAAATGGCTGCGATGTGAGCCTTCTTTTTTCCGAATTCAAATATCACGTGACTCGAGAGAGTGACTTCAGAAGTAAGCACTCGAACATAAAGAGGAGATATGTTTGGGCAGGTTTTAAAAAGGAAAAAGATCTTGTGTCTGATAAGGCGGAGAGTTGCGAGTGGGAGAGCAACCAAGCTTAGTCCTCTCTGGAAATCTTTGAAAAGTGAAACCACCAAGAGCACATCATTTCAAGATGACATGCATCATTTGTTGATATAAACATTCCACCAGCGGCGAGCTTGCAGACATTGCAGGCGGAACAGCAGCAGCAAAGTAGTAATGCTGCCAGGAGCATGTGATGCTCAAAGGGGGGTGTGGCCCCTCAGGTAATCTCTCCAGGTAGCATAGTGACTCACTCTCAAAACACACCTTAAACCCCGCACATGGAGGACGCACTCGCCGCCGCTCCACTATCGCCCCAACAAAAAAACAGCTGAACTGAAAGTAACAGGATCCTGAGGATTTGGACTTACATACTGTGAGTGTCCACACCAACACAGGAGAAATTTCAAGATCAGCAACCATGATTTGTCCATTTGCAGGCCTTCCCGAAGAGTCCACAACAATGCCGGTGGTCAAAGTGGAGAAAGACACCCCGGCGGACACATCCTCAGAGGCAGCAGACCACCCGCTGCAAACAAATGAGCAGCCCAGAGGTCGAAGGAGGAAAAGACCCCTACAGCGGGGCAAGCCCCCTTACAGCTACATCGCCCTCATCTCCATGGCCATCGCCAACTCGCCGGACCGCAAGCTCACATTAGGAGGAATCTACAAATTCATCACAGAGCGCTTCCCCTTCTACAGAGACAATTCCAAGAAATGGCAGAACTCCATCCGGCACAATTTGACTCTAAATGATTGTTTTATCAAGATCCCTCGAGAGCCGGGGCGCCCGGGGAAGGGCAACTACTGGGCCTTGGACCCTAACGCAGAGGACATGTTTGAGAGTGGCAGTTTCTTGAGGCGTAGGAAGAGGTTCAAGCGATGTGACCTGAGCACCTACGCCTCATACGTACACGAGAGTCCGGTTTTCACACCGGTCCAGATTGCCAGATCAGCACCGTATTCCAACTCGGTCTACCCAAACATGACAGTGAGTCCATCCTACGGGCAACAGCTCTCCTCTGCTTACTACCCCGCCTCATCCCCGCCTGGCTTTGGACCCGGTCAAACTCGCATGTTCAGCATCAACAACCTAATAGGACCTCCAGCCAGCATGGTGGGTCCCCAAGGCCCTGAGGTGATGCAGCAACACAGCCGGAGCTTCACTCCTGAGGGGCTGCCGAGCGGATCCAGTTCCTGCAGTCTGGGTCTTCCAGGTTTCCAAAGCCAAACGTGTGGCGGTGCAGTGCCGCCCCGCTCCACCACGCACCCGGGGTTTACCTACTCCAGCCACCCACACCATCATGCCCCCCAGGGACCATATGGACAAGCCCACAGCGGCATGTACGGCACCACCGGACGCCTGCCGTCTGTGGGGCACGGGTCGGCAGAGACGACGGACCACTATGGTAGGGTCTCTCCAGTGCAGCTGGGCTCTTTCTCCCAGTACAACAGTACTGGTGGTCCTATCACCAACGCAGGGGGTTACCTGCGCCATCCCCCCTACCCTGGGAACATGGACAGGTTTGTGTCTGCTAGCTGATGTCCATACGACACCCGAGACGCTAATGCACACAATTACTGTAAGATATTTTGGAATCTTTTCTTGAGGACAAAAAGAAGGCTTGCATTTTTGACGTTATTTTGGGGAAATTTTGACTTTAAAAGTCCTCTTAAAGCGTAAGTACTTTCTGTGTATTTGATTTCATGACTTTCTATAAGTTATTGGGCTTGACGGTCAAAGGCTTTGCGATAAGTGTCTTGTATGAAGAATGTCAGCTTAAAGGACAATGCATGTGTGGTGTTTGGAAAATAAATATCTGTACAGTACGGCACTTTTCTTCTTTAACAGCAGAACATCTAAACAGAAAACTCGGGCTTTGGTTTACTTTGCACGTGCTTACCAAAGTTAGATGAAGTTACATCACATATTTTTGACACGTCCAAAAAGGAGTCGGAAGAAGCAGAGCTTTTTTTTTTTTTGCGTTATTTCGATATTCACTGTTACATAGCGTCTCCACAATGTACGATTTGTAGTGGTCACTACCAATTACACGATAAGTCGGCTAACAAGATAAGGGGACATTTCTTTTGCGTACACGCTGCGTCTGGAGCCGGCGTCTTAGACTCTTTAATCTGCTCATCAGTACATGGCTTGTGACGTGATGGTTTTGGGTCTGAAAGTTGAGCAATTAGTGCCATTTCAATTGCGTCTCGAGACAAGATGAGACTCGAAAGGAACCACTTTATTAGCAATATCCGCTCGAGGACGCTCGCCCGGGGGAGGAAAGCCGTACTGAGAAATGGCTCAAAGTATTTGTCCAAAACAGATACGCCTAAAATTAAAGTCTAATATTACTAAGTCACACTGTGTGTGAAGTTAAAAACATCAAGAGTAATTTCAAAATTTTTCAAAGCAGACTCCATCACACTAAAACCAATTTGACCATGTTTCTGTATTTTACACACTCTAGATAAACAAATCCACAGTTGAGGCTTCGCATAGCAGATTTCAAATGTGCTTGCTTTGTTTTGCTCCCCTGAGGCTCTCTGGCGCCACCTTGTGGAAAAGTGCATCCCACTTTCCAGCCATGTATTTTTGTGTTGCTTATGCTAATTAGGGTCTTTGTAAAAAATAAAAAAACAACAAACACCTTGATTAAAACAAATCATGCCAGAATTCAAATTTAATCTCAGCTTCAAAACATGTTAATGATAATTGTTGAGGTTATCGAAACACATCTTATTTAGCCATCTTTTTCCAAAATTTAAAATGTATCCCTCTTTGAGCCCAAAATACATCATGTATACATCAACATACACTGCAAATAAAGTAATAAAGGTGTAATTACTACAATATATGAATGGAAAATCTTTGCCACAAAAAAAGCTTTGACCACATATCTACTTGAGTGGTCTCTTATATTAATGGGCCAGCCAGGACACCTCACATGTTTGCAAAAGCGCTAACACCAGTGTTGCATGTTTTACCTGTACCAACTATTTTTTATGCTAAATTGATCAGAGAAAATATATTTTATGCCATGATCTTATAATACAAACAAGTGTTATTTTTAGCACGTTCTCTCTTAGCATAAATTGATTTTTAAATGGACCGCTTTTTACTGTTTACTAATTTTAGCAGGACCTTTGCACAACAAAGGAAAACAATAGTTCCTTAATTCTAATTTAATAATGAACAAAACATTAGTAATATTAACACAATACTGCATATGTTGTCATTGTACGATTATATTCTGTATATCACCACAGTCAAAATATTTATAATTTTCCGACATATTTATAAATTTGCGACATTTGAGTAAATTATGGCTGGATACAAAAATATAACGTGGACACCTAAATCATATTTTTTTGCTATATTACAATTAAGCATAAGATACCCTTTTTTTAGTTCAGTTTTTTTTGCACTGTGCTGTATTTTTTTAAATTTTGTTTTACATTTTAAAATTATTAATAATTATAGCTTTTGTTAGTAAAGTCAGAAATTCAAAGTCACATCCAAAAACAGTGGCAAATCAGAAAGAAAGATTAAAATGTTGTAATATAAAAAAAACATTAAATTGTTGCAATAAAAATAGCATATCAAAATCTGTTTGAGTAAAGTTCCAGGCAATGACAAGGTATTGTGGGGGACATGTAATGTAAAATGTAATTTTATTTTAACATAAGATTTTTTTAAAAATGAAACAGCATATGTAACAAAGCAAACACAAAAGCTACAACATCAGCCTAAATATTCTAAAAGCTGCTGGAGATGCTCACAGTTCTTCACAACATCGGGCAAACACAGCAACGTCTACAAGGAGACAGAATTATAAAAAATAAAAGATGATGACAACAGGGATGTGTTATGTGACAAACGGCGCTCACCTCTCGCACTTTATTGATCATGTTGTTCAACATGTGGAGCTCCTTCTCGCTCTTCTCCTGGTTCATCTGGTAAATCATTTGCTGAAGCAGAGATGACACAATGAACACGCGTTGTTTTGCAGCTTTGCCCAATCCGGGTTTTACACCCTGTTTTGCAGCAAGTATGTCGTGTGTTTGTTTGTGTGTGTGTGTGTGTGTGTGTGTCTTACGTGTCGCTTGGCTCTTTCCAGCAGTTTACCGCGAGCCTGTTCCGCCTCCTGCAGGCTCGCCTTCAGTCTGTCCACCTTGGGATGGATTAAATAAGAAAAAACAAAAATTGTACTTTCCAGTTTCAAGGATTTATCTTATCTAATCAATTAAATAAAATTAAATTTGTTACGAGCAGATGGGTCAACAATTAAAAACTTGACATTCAGAAAACTGTCATTAGTTAAAAACATCTGGGAAGGTTACACAAAAAAATTAAACAAACATTAGGGCTGTCAAAGTTAACAACTTAACACATTAACGGAATAGTTCCTTTAGTGGCACTACTTTTTTTAAGTGCAATTAACAAGTGCACGCCCTGCCTGACCCTTGGCCCACTCTGTAGTTTGAGGAAACTAAAAATGAAAAATGGACAAAGACATTTGTATTATGAATGATAAGTTTTTTTTTCCAAAGCCCTTGTAGATAGATGGTCCTCTTGGCATGACCAAAGTGTCGCTGGGAGTTGAGTTGTCACAAAGTACGTCGCCTCTCAATTGTCAGGAAGAAGAGAGAAGTTACTGGTGCACTGCAGGTATTTTTAATTGGTATTCCCATCCATTTCCTACGCCGCGTTTTTTATATAAATAATGGGCCATATTTCCAAAACTATCCAGTTACAAAAAATTATGTATTTTATTTTTCATTTTTGTGTGACTCCCATGGCCTGCTGGTTGGGACCCCTGCCTTACAGCATGCTTTTGGATACAATGTGCTTTTACACACAAAGATTAATGTCTATATCAACAAATGTAATAGTTTAATCAAATCGTTCTGTTTATAAAATGTATTTTAACCCGTGTATCTAGATGCGTACTGAATCGTTAACAACAAAAAGATTTACATCCCTGCTTATTATAAATAAAAACGTCTGTTTAATACACCTAACAACATAGGACTGGATATGTTTGCTTTATGCATTTTTTTGTGTTATTAAAAATTCTTTTTTTATTTTTTTTTAAACAGGTCAACACTAAATGGACCTCAATGTGTAAAATATAAATACAACAAGTAGTCGTCGGTTAGATAGGTCATCATAAAGCAGTACCCAAAGTACAAAAATACAACCTAAATAAAGCCTCATTTTCGGGGGAATGCTCACTCACAAGGTCTTCACCATTGACATACTTGCAGTACTCCTGCACAGTCTGCTGATTCTTTGGGTTTCTCCATCTGAGTGCAGCAAGTGGCATTTGAGACTAGATGTACTCCGCTGACAACTGAACTCACACAAACAGTAGATAAAACTACGGTTGTGCTAAGAGAGCCATCTTCCAGAAGAAGCTGAACTTATCTTTCAAATTACCCTGTTGTTTCTCAATTTCAGCTCGGTATTTTTCCCATATGTGGCTCCACATCAACTGCAGCAGTGCAGTGTTTTCTCTTAAACCAAAGATCAAACGGGACGTGTGCACATGAATCGCTAATCGTTAAAGACAATTTTCCTTAACTTGTTAATGCGTTACCTTTGACAGCCCTAAATAAATATAAAAAAAATACATTTATTCTAGTTAACTTGGTGATTTTGTTCTTGTATATACAATATATTTTTTCTTTTTTTAAGTGAAACCTTATCAAATAGCATATGTTTTGTGTACAGGTTAATGCCTTTTTATTTATTTGACAAATTCTGTAGCCATTTCCTTTATAAAGCAATTGTTAAAAGTCTGTACTTTATACAAAAAGCAACCATTTTTGGGAAAGGAAACCCAGCAGTTTGCGGTTTGGCATTCTCACGAGTGACTTCACTCAACATTTTCCAGCAGAAAAATGCCTTGGCAAGACGTGATTGCTGTGTTACTGCACGTTTTAAAAGTATAACGCTGTACACTGTATGCCTGCCACTATTTCTGAATGTGGAAACTGAATTAAAATTGTGTTTAATGACTGAGAGAAACATGTAGGGTTTACAGTATCAAAAGTTGGCATTTTTACAGCTTTTTATGGGTGCATCCAGTATTTGTAATTTATTTCAAAGAAATAAATTATAGAAATAATTATACAAATAAATAATAGAAATGTAAACAATTTCACGGGAAAGAAAGGTGCAAATAGGACCTCCTCACATGGTCATACCTCTTTCAACAAGTGAAGCTTCTCATCCATTAAGTGAGCATCACTGGCAGTCTGATCTCCTGCTTTCCTCAGTTCAGTACGCAGGAGTTGAACCTCCACTTGCGTCTGCTGCAAAGAGTGACGCAGCTCCACTGCCTCCTTCCATAACTCCTGAAGAAAAAATACAATAATGACCTTGTTCTTTTGACTATTTTTGGGTTGCTATTTGAGAAATAATCTTACATTATATTCACTCTTGTGTTTGGTCACAAGCTCCCGAGCCTCGTTGACTTCTGACATCAACTTCATGACCATCTTCTCATCCTTCGAGGAGATTAGAACAAATTTACGAGACCTGTTTGAGATTTTTTTTTTTTTTTTTAAGAAGGAAGAGTTCTGACCTGAGCTTTTTGCTGCAGAGCTTGGTTGCCTTTCTCATTCAGAGTGCTCATGCGGCTCAACTCATCCTTCAGTTCAAACACCTCACACTGGTGCTGGCTGTTTGCAGACTGTAGCGCCATCTCCAGGCTACAACTGGAAGTAGAAGTTTATTGTTTTTTTTATTTTTTAAACTAGTTTTTAATGACATCTGGTCAGGGGTTTCAATTCCAATAATATGTTTATTTGTGCAGCTGTAATTAATGTAGGGCTACAAGGAATCACACACCTTTAGCCTGGATTTGTTTCATGATGGAAAGATATTTTTCCAACGTTTAGAACAATCTGTATTTGTGAAAACCCAGACATTAATTCATTCATTCATTTTCTATGCCGCTTATCCTCATTAGGGTCACGGGGATGCTGGAGCCTATCCCAGCTGACTTTGGGCAAGAGGCGGGGTACACCCTGGACTGGTCGCCAGTCAATCACAGGGCACATATAGACAAACAAAAGACATACACCCATTCACACCGATGGACACTTTAGAGTCGCCAATTAACCTAACGTGCATGTTTTTGGAATGTGGGAGGAAACCGGAGTACCCGGAGAAAACCCACGCACGCACAGGGAGAACATGAAAACTCCACACAGAGATGCCCAACGGAAATTCAAACCCAGAACCTCCTGACTGTGAGGCCAACATGCTACCCATTCATCCACCGTGCGGCCCAACCCAGACATTATCTAATTTAAAAAGTGAAATTTGTAAAAAAATATATATATATACTAAAACATTTGATTAAATAAAATGTATAAACAAAATGATTATGTCTGGCAATTATATTAATTAAAAAAACATTAATAGAATGTGGATAAGACATGTTGCAGACCTGCTGGTTATTTTTGCAAAGACAATTTTTAATACAGCTCTTGTATTGGATCTCTAGACCACAGACTTCTAATTCATCTTCACCACGGGCCACATCTGCTTATGGTTGCGTTCCGAGGGTTGCAGCTTTGCTTGAAATGTGTGCGCAATTGGTCTGTTGTCTTAGGAAACGTTTGACCTCTCATCCAAGCAGGCTTTATGACTTCATGCTCAAAGATCAGATATGGCAGCTCTAATACGAGGGGATGGTACCAGATCCAAGCATTTATTCAAATCTGGACCCCAGGTTTTGACTTTTGACACCTGTACCTTAGACTATCCAGGGGTTCCTAATGATGTGGACTGTGAAAGTAAAGCATTAAACACATGTCCAGTTAATATTTTGGGTGTCCAACCAGCATTCTACACAGCAGTGTGACTGTACGTCACTTACATGTTGCGCTGCAATTTCTCCACCCGAGCGTCCTTGTGCTGCTGCACAGCCTCAAGGGTGGTGACGAGCTCTGTGATGGCGTTGCTCAGGTGGGCCAGCAGCTCGAGCGCACTGCTCTGTTGCTCCCCCTCCCCCTGGTCCACCTCTGTCTCAAACTCGGTGTTATTTTTCAGAGTGATTCCAACACGGGTGAAGGCACTCTTCTCTCTAAACAAGTCTTCACTCTGTGACTGAGGTGAGTCTGCGGAGACAAAAACACAAACATTCTTCTTAAAGACTATTTGCAAATGACAGGGGAACCTCTAAACACTGAGGTCACCCATAACTTCCCACCCATAAAAGGGAAATCTCATGAGACGTCAGCTCGTTGAGCATCTCTTTTTCTTTGGATTGTTTGCCACCTGACAATGAAGAAACTATCATGAGTTAAGGAATAGTACTTTTTGTCTAGCATTTTTATGATGCCACCATTCCACCTGATTATGATTAAACTATCAAAAGAGCTGCCCGCCGTGGCCAGGAAAGGCGCAGTAAAGTCGGATACGCTATGTGAGCAGCCGCCGTGAAATACAAAAAAAACTTCTGGATAATCGGTCAGTTTCATACCTAAAACAATGAAAGCTTTGCCCATTTTTGATTAAACCATGCCCACTTCAAATACAAACACAGATAGTGGTGTAATCGCTCATCTCTAGCATTCAACACCATCGTTCTACAGCAACAACTGATCCAAAAGTTGGATGGACTAGGAGTCAACACCTCACTTTGCAACTGGACATTTTGACCGGGAGACCACAAGCAGCAACACATCCAGCAGCACCACCACACTGAAAATGGGGGTACCCCAAGGCCATGTTCTTAGTTTACAGCTCTTCACCCTGTAGACCTATGACTGTGCACCAATACACAACAATAACAGAGAAAACCATAACATCTAGTTTGCAGCTGGCGCTGCTGTGGTTGGTCTCCTCAACAACAATAAGTCCAACTACAGCGATGAGTAGACAGGTCACATAGTGCATGGACCACAATCTCATTCTCAACGTGAAGAAGACTAAAGGTTGGGTTATACTTTCTGCACGAACGAGGCGCGCATTTCTTTTCTTGCGCAGAAATCCACTCAAAGGACAGTGTGCGAGTTTACACTCCGTGCCGTGTCTGCTCCCAAACTGCACGGAGCAGTGTATTAAAAACACATCTACAATGGTACTAAACGCGAACGGAAGAATTTTGCGATTGTTTACTCAACTTCCAACACGCCGACACTTGCATGTCTACTTTTTGAAGAAAAGGAACTGTGTTGTATTTATTTGCTGCTGTGAAAGAAAAGGAAGAGAAGGTGGTCCTCTCGTCCTTTAAATAGGAGGCAAGATGCAAAGCCTGAGTAACTTGTGCTGCAATTGCAGCTCGAAATGACTTTAATTGCAAAACCACATGGACTTGTACTCTGGCAGGGGAATGTGCTGAACATGGTTGAAGTCAACACATTACAGCTTTGACTTGGAAATAAAAAACTTTCCAATACATACCAAATACGTGTACACAAAATATATACAAATAACTTGTTTTAGTGTTTCTTTATGCTTAAACTAGTGTGCGTTAAGATAGGCTGCCTCATACAATAGTCTGTCAATTTTGTGTTTCACAGTATCACATTTTTACTCTGGGATTTTTCTTACCAAGTTGGACATGGCTTGGCTATCCCAGTGGTCTCTGTACAAGTCATATAAATGCCGGTGTTTTGTACTTCAGCTGTAAGGATCCCCTGCTCATCTGCCATTTTTTTCTCCACACGCATCTATGTCAGTGTACATACGTTGTTGTTAGTAAAATGTGGAAGTGTACAGAGCGTGAATTTTTGGCATGAAAAGCACCACTGGAGGGAAAGTGGGTGCAAAAATTTGTCATTTGTCCGCACAGAGCTGCACAAACCTCGCAGACGTGAAAATCATAAAACAGGCTTTTGGACATTGTGGTCATGATCAGGAGAGCCAATACCCAGCACATTCCACTGAGCATCAATGAAGACACTGGAAAATGTGACCAGCACTAAGTTATTGGGCGTGCACATCACAGAGGACTTCTCCTCGAGCACCAACACCACAGCTTTGGCCGAGAAAGCAACGTCTACTGCGTATGCAAACTAAAGGGAGCCAAAGCCTTGGTCCCCATCATGCGCTTCTTCTACCATGAAGCGACAGACAGCATCCTATCCAGCTGCATTACTGTGTGATATAGAAGCTGCACCACTGCTGACTAAAAGACTCTGCAAGACTGACTCTCGCATAGTCAGAGCAGCTGAGACTACTATCTGCATTCCTCTCCCCTCCTCCAAGACATTAATAGCACTTGCTTGACTGGAAGAGTGCTTGCCATAACACAGGACCCGACCCACCCCTCACATTATCTTTTCAGTCTCCTACCATCTGGAAGGAGACTGAGGAATCTGCGAGGGAGGACCAGCAGACTGAGGGACAGCTTCATCCATTCGGGTGCTAAACTCTCACCCAGCTGTCACTGACCCCCTGCTTTCTAAACTGTGGATTAGCCCCACCCGATGATACTCACACTGAACATCCCATTCCCTCCCTCCTTGTCCTCTGACCCCATACACATTGGGCTAATCACTCACACACACAAACTGAACAACATCACTGCACTGTTAACTGTCATATTAACCTTCGCACCGCACTGTATACTTTGTATTTATTGATTCATGTCAATTCTACCTTATACTCTTCCATCTACTACATATTTTGCACATTTGGCAGTGTTTGCATTGTTGTCGTTTCTCTGTTGATTGTATATAGTGTATACTGGATATGCCCTCCTTATGTTATAATTTGAAAACTCGCTGTACACACACACACACACACACGTTCTCTTAAATTTTCATAATTCCAATTTATAATGTTACTTTAATTGCACCGTGGAGAGAAAAACAATGTAATTTTGATGCTCTGTATGTTCTTGATATATGTGTATTAATTATAAAGACTCTTGTCAGTGTGTTAAAATGTTAGCTGTGCAGTTCAGGTCAACAGTTCGGTCCTGTAACTAATTTTTTAATGTCCAATTTTTTATGAGGATTTTTTTCTTTATTGCCTTTGTTCTTAGTAAAAAATAAAAATGCACAAAAACATCAAAAGTGTTACCCCTACCTAACTTACATCCAACCAATTTGAATTTGCCTGTCCAGAACAAATTAGCTTAAAAGGCGAGTACCATGTTTGACTAGTGTCGTGGTCTGCGCCTCTTCGTCCTTCTCTGCAGTTAATGCAGCCATGACACAGTCCACGAAGGAAGTGGACGGGTGACGTTCCACTTTGACAGCTGGTTGGAGGTTCTTTGCCTCTGGTTTCTGGAAATAAAAATTCGGGTCAGGGTTAAAATGTCAGAAAGATATGGTGAAAACAAAAAGCACAGACTTTACCTCTACGTTGTTGCGTAGCTGGTTGGTGACTCCTCGCAAGGTGTGATGCAGCAAGGTGATTTCAGTGACTGTCCGTGCAAGCTCCTCACCCTGTTTCAGCTGGACCGCACTGGCTCTGGCCCGCAGGGCCTCCAGCTCATCCTGCAAACACCTTCGGTCTAGCCTACAAACACACACGCGCGCAAGCACACAGTGTGTAAACTGTAAACTGTGATTTATCTTTTTAAAATGTTCGCTTTTAACAGCTATTAGCAGCTCCAGACAGGGGTGAGCTTGTAATTTGCATGCATGCATGTATGTATACGCTTAACACTGCCTCCACTACCTGTATGCACACACATAATGCTGCACATACAACCGCTTTTGTCTGATTACTTACACAATAAAGACGCATTTAGGACACTGATAAATTGTTACTTACAGCTTGCTTCTGACTCTTCAACACGACCAAGTAACGTTGGAAAGGCGTTGGACTTCACCAACAGTTTGGCAGATAGTTCAGCTTTGTACTACTAAACAAAATTAGTTTTTCCTTACATCCAACCAACATTTCCTGGGATCCATTGCTCAACATTGCCCGTATAAGCAAGTCCGGGTAGCGTGCTGCCAGTTAAGAAAACTGTAAAATTAAATTTTAAAAGCAGCAAGAAACAATATAAAATAAGTGATTAATAATTGAATATTATATAATGAATAATATAAATAATGTGTACAGCAGCATTTTTTTTTTTTTTTTACTTCAGCTTTACAGATGCCATGTCTACTCTGCAGAGGAAAGGAGTTTACTGGACGCCATTTTTTTGCTTAACATTTTTTGGGAAAAAAGTACCTGAAATGATTTACTTAAAACAATTTAAGACAGACAATTATAGTAAGTATATGTAAGTACAGTAAGTATAATGACATTATTAATATATTATACCAATACATCTTTTATGTTAACAGCATTAATATACATTTAAAATGAATTAATTCAAATTATACTACAATTATGATAAATATAATGCCTACCGCTTTAAACTTCAGCTTTACATTTGCCATGTCTGCTATGGATGCGGTACGTGTGTGGTGGTCAAGTTGTCTACCGGCACACATGGTATCAGTCGTGGTATGGGCAATTAGACCCCTTGTGGCACCACCTTCATTATTTTTCTTGTGTGGAGTACAGGGCCCTATGGTTTCCATGTTAAAGAAATCGTGGAAGGAAAGGCAGAAATGGCCAATAAAAACAATTTACCATTATAAGTCCAATCTCGTGGAAATTGACATAACTTGAATGAAATGCTGTCATGGAGAGAAAAAGGAACTTTCTTGTGGGCTATAATTTAATGTGCGGCTGGCTTAAATGTGGCGAAATGTCATTACAAACACTAAACCGCAACCTCCCGAGCTAAGCATGTTGAAATGACAATCAACACTGGCAACCTCCTGTCGGCGCGCAAAATGGAAGTTAGTGGGGAGAGCTTAGTTTAGCAACTATGTGTGTGTGCGTGACTCGGGTTGGATGAATATATTTTCACCCGGTTATGCTTTAACGCTTTAATGTAAGGAGCGTTTTACAATGCCCAATGATGACGTACAGGTCCTCAGTGGAAAAAAAGACTATAAGCACATTTATTTTTGCACCAAGCTTGTTAGTCATTTGACACTCTCGTCGGAGAGAACAGACTTCCGGCCTTCAAACTAAGAGCGTTGGTTGACCCATAAACACCCACGTGTCATAAAACATATTTTACATATGCAGTTGGAATTGCACGTGACTATATGTTCTTTAATCACAAGCACAGACATTACAGTTTGAAGATTTTGCAGCAATGTGCGCAGAGACTGACAAGCCACCAGAAAAGTTAGACTACATCCATTTGTTAGTTACTAGGCAAAGTTGTCTGACATATTGTATTGCATCAATAAATGTAATCAAATATGGTACTGTCACATTAAAGTTGTACTGGTGAAAACAGCACACTTACTGTAGTTGAGAGATTTCTGTTTTCAAGTCTTCACACTGGACATTCCTCTCTCGAAGAGCCTGCAGGTTGGACCTGAGCAAGCTCTCGCTTTCAGCCATCTGCTCGCGGGCCAGCTCATTCTCTATCTGCAGGAACTGGAACCCGCACAATGCACATTCACTTTAGTTACATATACACACTTTGCATGGGACTGCAATTACACATTTTCAGCTACATGCCGGCTCAAGCAGCTGACCTCATTCATTTCCCTCATGCCACCAAGCTGTGTACAGACATCCTGCATCTGTTGGATCTCTAAGTTCTGAGACTGTGAGAGCGCCCGCAACCTGCAAAGCTCCTCCTGACTCTCGCAGAGAGTCTGGCCAAGCTCCTCGACCCGTTGCTCCGCCTGGTACAGAGATGACGCCAACCTGCATGTCAGAGAAGACAAAATGCATGTAAATAAATGTATTGCATATTCCAAAAAGGGAATACAGTAAATGAGATGAGGTCAAGTTGCAGTGCTTCATCTACCGTATGTTTACCTCGACCATTGTGGATTTATGTTTTATGTGCAACTTAGTGTCTACAGATACGTATGAACCTTTTTATAAACTAATGTTGATTCTGGTCCAAGCACGGCAGCAAGCAACAGAATTGCAAACAAAATGACCATTAAATTGCATTTGATTGTATATATATATATATATATATATATTATATTATGAGCTCAGAATGAATTAATTTAACTATTTGTTAAACAGCAGCAACACCATCCATTTTCTATGCCGCTTGTCCTCATGAGGGTTGCAGGGGTATGCTCGAGCATATCCCAGCTGACATTGGGCAAGTGGTAGGGTACACCCTGGACTGGTTGCCAATCAATCACATATCAGACAAAACGAATTATTTGTATTTATATATATATATATTTTTTTTTATTATTATTATTATTATTATTTATATGTAAACAATTTGGAATTATTAGTGTACCAAAATATTACAATTGCTATTAAAATTAATGTTATTATAATATTAACAAAATCATATTTTTAATACCATATTGGTTAAATCTGGAGTAAAAATAATCCTTACCCTGCACAATTAAAAAAGAAAAAAATAGATACATAAATCAAACAAACAAATCGCATTTTATACATTTGTATAACGGTCAAATTGTACTTACATATATGTAAATTGTGATACATATATAAGAAGTTTCAGAAGACATCAAAGCAAGCTGAATTCAGATCTAATCCAGATTGTAAATTTGAAAGTGATTTTCTTTAACCTGTTAGACGCTTACTTTCTCATCATATAGTGATATACTTTGTTGTGCTTATGCAGGATTTTAGTTTTTATGTTCCCCAGATTACAGGAAAAAAACTGAATTTAATTATTAAAGTAATTCGTAATTCGCACCAGAAACAGGATCGGTTCTTTGCATGCACGAGACCCACAACACTTCCTTCATTGGCAAATTTTTACAACAGTGCTTCTTCAATATCATGTGCTGTGGTTGTTATTTTTTAAATGCATGAACATAAATGGTAAATAACCACAATTCATATATGTATTACATTGTGGGGTTATTTTATTAGTGGCTCTTATTTAAATACTTCGCTAACATGTTTTATTATGTTATGCAATGTATAGATGCACTGCAGACGGAAAATTAATATCCAGTTACATATAATATAAATAAATACAATAAAACAACACATAAAATTCAGTGATATTTGAATGCAAACAGCCACAAACGGAGCGCAAAAATTGATTCATCTTGATATTTTTTTTTTTAAACAGAGAAATACTATCCAAAAACGCTTTTGTTTGTATTTTTTCAGTGTCTGAAAAAAACAAGAAAAGAGGGCTTATAATTTATCCACATGCACCTTGGATACAAAAAAGGACAGTGGGAAGGCTGCAGCAACAAGAGGTATAGGGCAGAGTCCAGTGGGGAGGCCTGCCCATGGTGTGGTCCAGGGTTAACAGAAAAAAAAAAAGAGAAAAGGACCTTCTGATCTCTGCAGTGACAAAGATGGCTGAGAAAGAATACAGGGTCAAGGCAGTGGCACAAGGGCAGCAGGGACGCTAGACGACGTGGGAGGGGGGTGTGAGTTGGGTGGTAAGCTGGCCAGACTTTCTGGAGACTGTCACAGGCTCTACTAAGCTTCCTCCGCACACGGTACTTCCCTATGTAAGCGGGCACCAGGAGTTTCATGAAAAGATTAACAACTGACCTACTTAAATGAACTGGGGCTGAGGGGTAAAGAGCTACACAGAGTCACCAAAGAGATTTATATTGGTATATTGGTATATTGGTAGAGATATTTGGGTTGTTTTTTTTTTTTTTTTTTTGGGGGGGGGGGGGGTACGGGCGACGACGTCCTTGTTCACTGCCCCGCCACCAGGTGATGTACCGGGTTAAGGGGAGAAACATCTATGAACAGTGGTCCCAGGCTGATGACCCCGCAGCTAGTGCAATGAGCACCGGTGGAGGTGCAGCAGGCCTAGCAGGTGAGAACACCTACCTGTTCAAACTGAAATCATTTCTCCAATATTAACACAGTTGTTGACATTGGGAGGGAGGGTGATTTGTAACTGTCGTAAAATGGAACAAAATATTGCGTAGATTTCACATTCAAGTAGCACAAATTGGTTTGCCCAACATGTGACTGCCGCATAGAAGATTGACCGGATGTAGATGCATTCGGCGCATGCGTAGAACCAATCCCGCTTTCAGTACAGATTGCGTAATGACAAGATCGCTTACTGGTCTGCTGTGTCTTTGGCCTGGCTGGCATCACTTTGTGCCAGCAGTAACCTGCAAAGACAACGATTGTTACTACTCGCTAGTAATATTTTTACTGCAGCTGCGAGACAACCTCTTAGCGCTGAACATACTTGGATGTCTCTTCAGCCAGGGTGTGCTCGAGGAAGGTGTGTGCAGCCATCGTGGAGGACACGGTGGCCGACATCTCCGTCACTTTCCTTTCCAACTGACCTTGTTCCTCCTCACACTCGGTTAGTTTCTGACGCAGCACGCCCATCTCTGGAGGCAAAATGAAAAGAAAAAATTCTGATCTGCATGTATTGCAATACTGCTTTGTTTTTGTTTGGTTTTTTTTTTTTTTATACCTGAATTCAAGATTGTAACTTGTAGATTTAAATCGGCAATCTGTTCTCCAGCAGCTTGGAGATTTAACTTAACTTGCTTCAGCTCCTCCTCCAGCTGTAAAGTGACATTATTAGTGAGAAAAATAATCTGTATCTGTCACAAATCATCACGTAAGGCCCGTTTGCTTGTCCCATTGCTTCTATTGCTGCTGTACTGAATGTACTTACTGCAATTTCCCTGGGTGTGTGGACTTTTTCCAGTCGTACTTCAAATGGTCCTTATTAATTTTTATTGTGAACTTAGGACAAGGCTGACCTGCTCTTTGTCTTCCAAAGCTCGGTCTCGTGCAGACACGTGCTCGTCTCTCTCTCGCAAAGCATCTGCCGTCTTCTCGTTGAGCTTCATGAGGACAGGGCCTGTCCTGTGCACGAGGTTCCTGACAGCGTGCAGCTGTCAACAACAACGACAACAACAAACAACATCACAGGAGGAATGATTAGACACAATCAATGCAGCGTTTTAATAAAATGTAAAGGGTACGTTCACACTAGTCATGTTTAGTTTGGTTAAAAGAAAGTTTCTCTCAAGCCGTCCAAACATAGCACGCAACTAACAAGATACTATGGAATCACAAGAGTGCCCAAATGTAAAGGAAATACATGTGGAAATATAAAGAGATTCAATAATACAAAACTATACAAAAGGTAGTCATTTTGTAATTCCATTTTGTCTTTTTTTTTTTTTCTATTTGGTCATTGCTTTATGTGTATTGTATTTGTCTTTTCCATTTCCATGTACTGGATGCTTGAGGCTAACTGGTAAAAGCCTGTTAGCCGCTTTCTCAGCAGCTTCAATAAGGACTCCATCGTGTAAGATGTTAGTGTAAAATACGTGCATGGTGGTGTGATAGTGATGTTGCTTCTTATCAGTCACCTGCTTCCGGTCACCCGTGCTAAGAGCTACATTTAAACAACATAGCGACTACATAGTCGCTGCAAGCAGAAATTGTGTGATCAGCCATTGACCCTGGCAGGATTGACCATTTAGCATCAGGCATCCAGTAAATGCAAAGATAAAATAATAAAATGGAAAAAAAGACAATACACAAAAAGCAATAACAAAATGGAAAAACCAAATGGAAAAAGAATTTAACTACACTTGTATATTTTTGTCTTACTGATTCTCTTTTGTTTCCATTTAATTTTTGCACACCTGTGTTTCAATAAGAGACACACTCCACTACACAGAGCAAAGACATGGGCTGGTGTTAAAAAAAGCCTGCAAAATGACAAGTGTGCGTGTGCATGCACAACAACGATGCTCTTTAAAGTATATTTATTTTTAAAGTAATTTCTGAAATCTAAGCTGGTAAATACAATGGAATATAAAAATAACCTATCTATTGAACCGAGCGGACAGCATTCTCGTTAGGAATATTTAAGTTATGGTAATTATGTAATTTATTGTAAACATGCATACACAAATTGTTATACATCATGCATTGGAATACATACATTATTTCATGTAACATGTCACGAAAAGCTGACCAGTCAAGTTTTTACTTCATGTTTTCTTTACTGCACAGCCTTTGGTCCTATGACAAAAACTCTAGCGGAATGGTAGGTGAAGCACAACAAAGTGTGCATTAAGTATCTTTGTTTAATTTTTTGTTTGGACCAGAGTACCAAACCACAAAGGTGAACGCAGACATGCCAATAACTTCAATTGAACTCACTTCTTTCATCAAACTGGACTGTTCCTGCATGGTTTGACACAGAAGATCCGAAGCAGAGTTCAGTGTTTCAGTGGTGCTTGTTTTTAAGGCAACCTGCACAAATGAATAAAGGAAAAAAAAACACACCGGATTTGATTGAAGTGGATGTGTTCAGGGAGAGCAATGGGCATGTGCATTTTTGTGTGTTATATATTCCTACCTGCTCAGGGAAGGTGGCGTTGAGGGCATCCAGGAGCTCTTGCTGAGAGCTGATGCTCCTCTGCAGCGACGCTATTTCATTGGCACAGTGGCTCCTGAGCTGCTCCATTGTACTGAAGGCCTGGACACAAACAAATAAAGAAATGTTGTACTTCTCTGACAGTGTCCATCGTAAGCATTACACTTTGAGGCATTAAAAAAATATCACTCAACAACTACAACACTAGTCCAGTGTTTCCCCATGCAGTACATTTACTTCACAGTCATTTGAGCTTCAAAAATAGATTTGGAGCTGCCTGTTTGCTCTCCCTCATAAACAATAAAATTATCTGACAAAATTATCTGACAGTGTTTTGATCAAAATCATCAAAACACTGTCTTTGAATGACATTTGTCGTTACAACTGTGCGCAGTAGGTGGCATGATGCATTTTAACACCTCATAGAGACATGGTCTGCCAGAGAATAAGACAAAGTAGCAGGCGGGATGCTGCTGTGGGGTCCTCCCCATATCAAAGCACTCAAAGACAGCTCCATCTTGTTTGTGATATATTAAAAAAAAAATCAATAACAAGGGACAGACGTTAATTTGTATTTCTAAACACGATGTTTTTTTACTCACTTTGTCTCCCTCCAGTGTTATTGCGCTCCCCAACAGAACCCATGACAAGTTACATGCAAATTCGTCATGGCCAATCATATAAATCAGACTATTAAACTACTAAATTTCAGTATTGGATATTATGAGTCTTGTAAAAGTTGTAGGGTACATACGGCCTCCTTGGCTCTGAAGGCCTCGTCCATCTGTGTCCGCAATTGGTCTCTTTGTTGAAGCGCGTCCTTGACCTTCTGCATTATTCGGCTCTGCATCTCCCTTGACTTTGTATACAAAGACTTGATCTCCTCATACTAAACAATGTAAATGCATGGGTTGGTGTGGTTTGTGCAATTTTTTTTACATTTAAATGTTATATCCTGATCTGTTCTGTTTACATACATGCGAAACAAGGCTTCTATGATCCTGTCGGATGACCTCCTCCATGTGCTTCATGTTTGAGAGCGCAGCATCAGTGTCGCTGGTCAACGACGTCTGCTGGGACAAATTTACAACACTTATGTATTCCATGCATTCATACTTTGAATGTGCTATAAAAGGATGTTTATTAAATCCCATTCACTCCATTTTCAAAATGCAACAGTCTGAAGACATCACTGAATTCTCAACATTAGTTCACCAGTCTGGCTCTAGAAGCTCAGTAATCTATGTATTAGCAATGGGGAGAGTGTACAGCATGTAATGTGGGGAATAGTGTGTGTTTGCATGAAAGTCACTACAACTGACTACTGCAATATCATAACGTTAAGAGCAGAGTAAACACAAATGACAGCTTTGCTAGCTCGTAGTACTTCCCGACATGTCTGTGAATCATTCAACACAATGCTGTTGGTAATATCAATGTGGAAAACGTTGATGGTTGCAGAAGCCTGTGTGCATAAATTAAAACAGTTTTGCAATGTTGTCAGTTCATGTTCTGTTGGTTGTTAAAAAAAAACGTTAAATAAGTTCATAAATAAATAAGTCACAAAAAATGTTATTTGTCATTTAGCATATTGTAGATGCAGCAGCGCCATGCAGCCTGCCACCACAGCTTAAAAAAAAATAAAACTTAGGAGAAACCATGTCAAGTATTGTCAAGCACCCAAGTTTATTACTTAAAGATGAATATCTGCCTCATCTTTTCCAAAGCAAATCAAACAACAACAAAAAAAGTGTTCTCACCATGGTGACCCGCATGCCCAGCATATACTGGATAAGTTCTTTAAGGGAAGTTTCATCTTTCTCCAAGTCGCCAATCCTGTTCAACGCCTCCATGTAGAGGCCTCTGTACATGGTGGTCTAGGTGAGACAGAGTCATTCAAAGATGAACAATTCAAAAAGTTGTCATTTCTATTTCTACTACTTCGATGGTTCTCAAATAGTGAGGCGGGCCGCCCCTAGGGGGAACTCGGTGAACTGTCAGGGATAAAAAAGGAGTACTTTTAATATTAGCGTAAACCTGCCAATGTGTCAAAATGTATTTTACTCAACATGCCATTTGACTCTTGAATACACCTCACAGCTCTCCATGTTGTTGCATTTTCCTGGTTTCAGTTTCAAATTTAGTTTGTACACAATAGATAAATAAATAGATACCAGTTGGCAATACTATTTCAAATGGAGTGGGGGGCGCAACAACATTTCTGGCCCCTGGGGGGAGGCGTGACAGAAAATAACTGAGAACCACTGTACTAAGTCAATGTCAGTCACCTGACTTAGTTCAGTGTGGTCCGTCTGCACCAGCTTGTTCCGCAGCTCTGATGGCAGCGGGCCCACGGAGGGATGTTCATGCGCTCTGGCCACCGCCAGCTGTTGCACTAAGGCCTCCACCATGATCATGCTGGACCTCAGTCTCTGCTCCAGCTCCTCTCTTGGTAGACATTCCAAGCTGCCTGGTGGGATACTGGCAATGCAAACGCAAACAGTGATGGGGGATACGAGCTCACTTCGCAAGCACCTTACAGCTGTAGTATATTTCAACATATGCACCAACTGGACCACTAGAACAATCTAAGAAGAAAAATCTGCCATTTCCAAGATAATGCTCAATTTCTATTAATGTTAAGTTTATTATTGCAACTATCCATTTGCGTAGTTTTACCAAATTAGCTAATGGTATGGATGTGTTCATGCGTCAACACATGAATATCAGCAGTATTATTGGTATCGTATGCTTCACTAAATACCTGCCTATTCACTGTTCGGCATTCGATTTCCTGTCAATGCTTAAAATTGTAAATCCTTTTTTTTTTTTTTTAAACGCCATCAGCTATGAATCTGCCAGAGAGCGCTGTCAATTCACTCAACATATTCCAACTAGAAGATGCTATGACAACACATGCTGTTGTGTAACTGCATTTTGTAAGCACAATACTCCATATCATTCATTCATTCATTTTCTATTCAGTGGTTTCCAAACATGTTACAAAGGCGAACCCCTTCAGACATTTGATGTGCAGCCATGTATCCCTACTACTGCACAATAAAAAAATTAAAAAAAAACTTTTTATCTTAATTACCTTGAAATGTTGAGCATACTTGGTTGATTTAGTTGGTCTAATTGGTTTATTCTTTTTTTAGCAATTCAAAAGCTCAAAAATGTGTATTTAGCATGGTCACATTTTGAAAGTTTCACGAGCACTAATAATCATCCTAGTAAGTAATCATCCTACATATTGTATCTTTTTATTCCAGTCTGATGATGTTATTCGTCTGTTTGACTGACTTGAATTTGAGCGTCACTTTTTTGTCCACTGATGATGGCTATTGTGTAAGTCTGCATACAGTATTCATTTAATACCACATTGAAGAGAAAGGTTTACCAATCACAATAAAGCAGTATTTATAGTTAATAAAAACACATAAAACCAACAATAAAGCATCACTTTCAGAGGAAAGCCCAACTCACAGTGACAGATTTTCACCGCTGAGGCGTGGGGGGATTGGAACGCCAGTATAAAGGAAATCTTTAAGATTAAACAATCTTAAGTGTACAAAATAATCATCAAACTTACTTATTTGTTTATATGAATCATACGGACCAATGAACTAGGCGTCCAGGCGCACCCATAATTGAGAGGGTTAGGTACTAATTGTTTTTAATATCTATTCACGCACCCTATTTGCAAATGGAAACCCCTGGGGTTTCAAATACCCCACTTTGGTAACCTGGGCTATAATACTATGTATTTTTAATATTGCAATAGAATGTATACTTACTTCCACAGGAGTGGGTCAGTGAGACTGCACGCGTCCGATGAGGAGAAGTTCCTTTTTCTCTCAAACTGTCCTGATGTGTTGAGACTCTGATCCAGCATTTTCACAGGGGTGCTGCCAACACAGGCGCTGCGGGATTCTACAGGGGGAGGAAGAGGTGGAGGAGATCCTCGGGGAACAGCAGCAGCAGGGGGTGCAGTGAGGCCCATCTTCCCTGAGGCCAGAATGAGGAATTCTGCCATTTGTCGTAGTTGCTGTTGCAGTGGACCCTCCGGAATGATTGGCTCACTGGGAAGACCTGACACTTGCACCCCTAATTGGGGTACAACACAGGGCTTTTTTCTGAAATCCTCATTTGGTTCTAGAGCTGTACCAGGCTGGAGTTTGTTGCACAGAGTAGTGGAGTTGAAGAGGGGGCGAGGCATGGGACTCTCCAAGGGATCCGCCCACAAACCACCCAAGTGTGGACTATGTGGAGCCACCACGCTCTTGTCAAGGGCAGAATCATTGGCAGGATTCCTGTAGGACCTCAGCAAGGATAGGGATGCTCGTCGTGCAGGACTGATGAGCTGCAGAGCCACAGAGGCCACAGAGGGACACTCTGTGAGAACTTTAAGAACATCGGGGAGAGTCTCGTCCAGACGTTTGTCTGCAGAGTTTGGAAGGGGTGGTCCATTCTCAGATGACCCAAGGGCACTGTCCTTTTCCTCGCTTACCTCAAAGGGTGTGGCAACCACTACTACAGACCCATGGGTCTCGAAGTCAGAGGGTGGACTGTCATCATGATGTGACGGGAGATTCTCTGGATCAATCGTCATAGTCTTGTTGGATGCACACGTTGTATGGAAGATGTCAAGATCTTGTGTAAGGTGATCCTTGTTAGTCTGCAGAAGTTGGGAGGACACAGCTTGTTCTTCACCTGGAATTCTCAGTTTTCTTGAATTATTTTGCTGTCCACTAGTCTCCCTGTTAAGCGGATCCAGGCTGCAGGTTTCTTCACTGCATGATGCACGGTCATCATGGTCCAAATGACAGTATGGGTGCTCCAAATGATTAACGCACATCTGCACATCCGCAGGTAAAAAGCTCTGCTGTTGCATATTGATCAACTCAGTACTTGTTGGAATACCGTCACCTGTCACAGTAAGCATCTCTTCAGGAGTTTCAGTGGCATCTGTGATTTCTACGTCACCCCCAGTGCAGATGAATGTCTTGAAGGTCACATCACAGACCACACCAGGAGATTGCCCGCCATTTTCATAGTTACAGTAGTGATGATCCACGTTTTCTGCTGCTGGACCGAACTGGCTAGAGTCAAAAATGTTGCTGGAGTCGATGATATTGTGTTGAATGTCACCAACACCTACATTAGCGGGGTGGCAGTACGGGTGTTCTGTGTGGTCGCCACACAATGACACAAGCTCACTGGCAATGGGGTCGTCTTTTTCACAAGTGTAACACAACGTTTGGTGGTCCTGATGCAACACAATGCTGTTCTCATCGTCACCTCCCGCACACAGTGAAGACTGGACAAGTTCAACCTCACCGCCAGAGCAGATGAAAGATTTAAAAGTGACATCTTCATGTATGCAGGTCATTTCTGTCGTTAAACCAATGGGATGTGTGACATTGGCTGATGCAGGAGAGTGCAGAATGAGAGAGACATCCCTCTGTTTGTGAAAAACACACAAAAATATTTTTTTTTCTTAAATAGCAGTAATAGAAATTGCTTACTTTATCATTCTAATAATAAATATTTGTTTCAGTCAGTTTTATTGTTGTTACGCAGTAGCATAATGGTATATTTTTAAAAATAATTCTGGATGTTGGGGGTCTTGGTTGACACGCCTCTACAACATTGCATGGAAGTCGGGAACAGTACCTCTGGACTGGCAGACCGGGGTGGTGGTCCCCATTTTTAAAAGGGGTGACCGGAGGTTGTGTTCCAACTATAGGGGGATCACACTCCCCAATCTTATTATACAGTACCATAATGCATTTATAGGTAAAAATTCTGTGAATCGTCACTCATCTGCAATTTAGCATTCACAGCCTTGCAAATGTGGATTTTTGGCACTTATTTTCCCACAGGTTTTTTTTCACACCAAAAATTCATTCCATTAACCCTAAGTTGATAATAACTTTGAAATACGTGATAAAATCGTTTGATTTTTGTAAGTTGTTTTTGCTTAATTTTCCTGGTTTATACCTTATTGTTACTGACCATTAAAAAAGGGAGGTAACGGAAACACTGCCCTGCAAAAAGGTTTTATTAAAATTACTTTTAAAAATATTTTCTCATTCAAAGCTATTATAGCATTTTTTTTAAAGATTTTTTTCCCGTTTACTTCTATGCATATTGTAACACGGCAGTGTACTGTATATTGTGCACCGTGCAAGCACCAGAATGGATCCCCATAATAATGGCTTTTCCTGCGGCGTTGAAACTCTCACACAGGAACAAAAATTGCTGCCAAAACTAACCTGAAACCAAACTCGGACATCAAAACGTTTGATGAACAGAACGATGACAGCCTCAAGGGTCACTACAACATATTTCTCTTTCCAGCGTTCAAAAAAAAGTAATCATCAAGTTAAGACTGAGAAAATCACACAAACATAGCTGAAGGTTGCAAGGCAGTGGTGCAAGTAGAAGACATTTCAAAACGTTTTCATACAGTACACAGTAAACCTACCTTAGTGGTGTTTAACCGTGATTTAGACCTGTGCCTTGGGGATGAAGGTGACAGATTCTGCTCTGCATTCTCCACACTTCTCAGCGGACGACGCTCTCCGCATCTCCTGAAAGGCTACAATACATACTGTACAGTACAGTACCACCATGCTGGGTTCTATTTGTATCATAATTGCAAACATGTCTTACCGAGCCCTGCACACTTTGACTTGACATCGTGGAGTCCCAGGAACCGGCTGGTACCAGCAAGTAGAGACGTGTATTCCTTTATTAAACAGTAAACACCCACCGTATTGTTGGCAGCAAAGTGAAGCTAGCCATCGCAGGTTGCTAACTACTTCCTATCGGTGAATGTTAGCTTACTAGTAGCAAGACAAGGTTAGTGACTCACTTAAATTGTATTCACCTGTGTTATTTTACGTCTACAAATTCTTCAATTTAAACGTTTATTTAAACACGTATTTAACGTGTAAGTCAGTATTTGAACAAACCTGTGAACCTGTCATCAACCGCGTTTCATTCAAAACAGAAATGGCTGCGTTGCTATTGGTCCAGTTCTTCTTCTTCTTCTTCTTCTTCTATAGCGGCGAGAAGTGCACTACTGCCCCTTACAGGACACCGCTAACTGCTTCCATTTGATCGCTATCATTTATGCCACTGGCAACAGTTCACGTCATTACATTTGTACTTCAGTACGTATGGCGTTTTTTTCCAATGCAAAAATTAAATATATATTTTTTGTAAACAACATTTCATAAGTTTACCTATTTATGTAATTCATGTAACCGACAGGGTGCCGGTGGAAACCGGATTACTGTTGGCCGAAGAAGGAGAGGAGGAAGGTGTGTCCGTAGGAGGAGAGAGAAGAGGAATGCTAAGAGTCTGGAAATAAGAGTTGGGACTTTGAATGTTGGAACTATGACAGGAAAAGGTAGAGAATTAGTTGACATGATGCAGAGAAGGAAGGTAGACATATTGTGTGTCCAGGAGACCAGGTGGAACGGTAGCAAGGCTAGAAGCTTAGGAGCAGGGTTCAAGCTGTTCTATCATGATGTAGATAGGAAGAGAAATGGAGTAGGGGTGATTTTGAAGGAGGAGTTTGCTTGCAACGTCCTGGAGGTAAAAAGAGTGTCAGATAGAGTGATTAGCCTGAAGCTAGAAATCGAAGGTGTGATGTTCAATGTTGTTAGTATGCTCCACAGGTAGGATGTGAGATGGAGGAGAAAGCGAAATTCTGGTCAGACCTGGATGAAGTGATGCGGAGTGGTCATTGGTGCGGACTTCAATAGACATGTTGGTGCAGGAAAGAGAGATGATGAGGAGGTGATGGGCAAGTTTGGTATCCAGGAGAGGAACGCAGAAGGACAGATGGTGGTCGACTTTGCAAAAAGGATGGAAATGGCTGTAGTGAATACTTTCTTCCAGAAGAGATATGAACATTGGGTGACCTATAAGAGTGGTGGTAGGAGCACACAGGTAGACTATTTCTTGTGTAGAAGGTTTAACCTGCAGGAGGTCAGTGACTGCAAAGCAGTGGTAGGTGAGAGTGTAGCCAGACAGCATAGGATGGTGGTGTGTAGGTTGACTCTAGTGGTGAGAAGGATGAAGAGGGTAAAGGCAGAGCGGGGGACAAAATGGTGGAAGCTGAAAAAGGAGGAGTGTTGCGAGACTTTTAGGAAGGAGTTGAAAAGGGCTATGGGTGGCCAGGAAGTCCTTCCAGATGACTGGACAACTACAGCTACTGTGATCAGGGAGACAAGTAGGAGAGTACTTGGTGTGTCATCTGGAAGGAAAGTAGATAAGGAGACTTGGTAGTGAAATGAGGAGGTGCAGGAGTGTATACAGAGTAAGAGGTTAGCTAAGAAGAAGTGGGACACTGAGAGGACTAAAAAGAGAATAGACAGGAGTACAGAGAGATGCAGGTGAAAGTAAAGGTGGCAAAGGCCAAACAAGGAGCTTATGATGACTTGTATAAGTCTATGTAGGTACGTATGTGTAGGTTGGACAGCAAGGAGGGAGAGAAAGATCTATACAGGTTGGCAAGGCAAAGGGACAGAGATGGGAAGGACGTGCACCAGGTTCGGGTGATGAAGGATAGGGATGGAAGGGTATTGACAGGTGCCAGTAGTGTCATGGGAAGATGGAAAGAGTACTTTGAAGAGTTGATGAATGAGGAAAATGAGAGAGAGTAGAAGAGATGACTGTTGCGGACCAGGAAGTAGCAAAGATTAGTAAGGAAGAAGTAAAGAGGGCATTGAAGAGGATGAAGAATGGAAAGGCACTCGGTCCTGATGATATACCCGTGGAGGTATGGAAGTGTCTAGGAGAGGTGGCCGTAGAGTTTCTGACCAGGTTGTTTAACAAGATCTTAGATAATGAGAAGATACCTGAGGAATGAAGGAGAAGTGTGCTGGCGCCCATTTAAAGAACAAGGGAGATGTGCAGAATTGTGGCAACTACAGAGTAATAAAGCTGATGAGCCATACAATGAAGTTATGGGAAAGAGTAGTTGAAGCTAGACTAAGGGCAAACGTGAGCATTTGTGAGCAGCAGTACGGTTTTATGCCAAAAAAAAAGAGTACAACAGATGCAGTATTTGCTTTGAGGATGTTGATTGAGAAGTACAGGGAAGCTCAGAGGGAGCTGCATTGTGTTTTTGTAGATCTGGAGAAATCTTATGACAGGGTTCCCAGAGAGGAACTGTGGTATTGTATGAGGAAGTCTGGAGTGGCAGAGAAGTATGTTAGAGCGGTGCAGGACATGTACAATGAATGTAAGACAGTAGTGAGCTGTGCTGTAGGTGTGATAGAGGAGTTCCGAGTGAAGCTGGGACTACATCAGGGATCAGCTCTGAGCCCCTTTTTGTATGCTATGGTGATGGACAGGCTGACGGACAAGGTTAGACAGGAATCTCCATGGACTATGATGTTTGCAGATGACATTGTTATATGTAGTGAGAGCAGGGAACAGGTGGAGGAGAAGCTTGAGGGGTGGAGGTTTGCCCTGGAAAGGAGAGGAATGAAGGTAAGCCGCAGCAAGACGGAGTACATGTGTGTAAATGAGAGGGACCCAAGTGGAAGAGTGAGGTTACAGGGAGAAGAGATAAAGAAAGTGGAGGATTTTAAGTACTTAGGGTCAACAGTCCAGAGCAATGGAGAGTGTGGAAAAGAGGTGAAGAAGCGTGTGCAGGCAGGCTGGAATGGGTGGAGAAAAGTGTCGGGTGTGATGTGTGATAGAAGAGTTTCAGCTAAAATGAAAGGAAAGGTGTACAAAACTGTGGTGAGACCAGCAATGTTGTTTGGTTTAGAGACAGTGCCGCTGAGGAAAAGACAGGAGGCAGAGCTGGAGGTAGCAGAGATGAAAATGCTGAGGTTCTCTTTGGGTGTGACCAGGATGGACAGGATCAGGAATGAGCACATCAGAGGGACAGAACATGTTAGAGGTTTTGGAGATAAAATCAGAGAGTCCAGATTTAGATGGTTTGGACATGTCCATAGGAGAGATAGTGAATATATTGGTAGAAGGATGCTGAGTTTTGAATTGCCAGGCAGGAGGCCTAGAGGAAGACCAAATAGGAGGTTTATGGGTGTAGTGAAAGAGGACATGAAGGTAGTTGGCGCAAGAGAAGAGGATACAGAAGACAGAGTTAGATGGAGGCAACTGATTCGCTGTGGCGACCCCTGAAGGGATAAGCCAAAAGGAAAAGAAGACGACCTATTTATGTAAGTACTTAAAAGTATTTTCCTGTCATTATATGAATTTCATTTTGGCATAAAAAAAAACTAAGTAGTGATATTTCTAATGATTCTTTTAATATTACTTTTGCATGACCACTGTTAGTAATCCTAATTAACTTCCATTGTGAAATCATGTTAAGTCATATATTTTATACCTGACACTAAGTTTCAGGTGCTGGAGCAGGACTAGAAAGAGAAGACACTTGGGTCGACACCTTAGACCTTTCCCTTTATCTGCATATTTATAGTACAACTATTATCATTCTAGTGACAGTGATATAATAATTGTGAGCTGAAATCAAATTTAGAGAGATAGTTAAAAAAAATTGATGGAACGTTAGATTTCAAAAGTCGAATCAACTGTCCACATCTGGTCATGTTGTTTAAGTCTTTTATTTAGCTCCCTTCCTGACCATCAACACCGTAGGCTGATTACAATAAACAGCAATACCTCACCATGAGAATTGTTGGTTGACTAAGGTGGCTTTCAATCACAGCAAAGAGACTTCACTACAAAGTGCTGCGTTTCATGAACGATAATGTGTGATGGTCACAGTACAGTTCAGTAATGTAGATTCCCCTCGCTTGCGAGCAATTTAAAATACAACTAACAATTAACAAGTTAGTTTGGTTGCTATCTAATCATTGTCTAATCAAAAGAAAGTAGACTTACAGTGATGTTGAATATGTAGCAAAAACCATCAATTCAAACATGGCGCATATTTACCAGGAGTACATGAGTGACGTAACCGTGAAAAACAATAATTATGCACAATTATTTTTACATTTATATGCTTTTTTTGGTCTCCGCTCTGCCGCTGGGAGTATTGTATACGAATAGACTCCGCCTACCCCTTCATTTCAAGTCTGGTGATCGACCACGCTTGGGTTCTAGGGTTGTACACCCTTTAGCATTTACCCCTTATTGGGTAACTTGACTCTTGTGAACGCGCAAAACCTAAGGATAACAGTTAAGATTAGGGATAAGGGATAGAATTGGGATTCAGCCATACCACAATCATTTATTGTTTATCATGAGTAGATGACAATGATGTAAGAAGAGGCCACAAAATATACATTCTATAATATACGGTACAAAGTAGATTACCAAGTCTGAACTCAATCTAAAGGTTTTGTTTTTATGTGGAGTCATTGGGATGCTGAACTGGTCGCACCTGCAGCACCTCAACAAAGCCTTCTCCAAACCAGCAGGTTATGTCAGCTGAATCTAGAGTGAAGAAAAAGAGCTTGTCTTTGCATTGAGTCCTCCTGTAGACTGATCTAGGGTCTGCAGACAGCACGCCTCTGATGGCTGCTGTGGCCTCCTGTGAGCTGCGCAGGAACTTAAACTTCGGCCGATCACTTTTAGACAGTCCTGCAAGGCATAGAAGTTTATATTATATTATATTAACCACCGGTTCCTAGCGCCAGCAGCACCCAGGCACCCCCAGACCACAATGGTACTATCACTATGTTTGACTGTAAGCAAGACAATTGTTTAAGCCAACGTTATCGCTCAGTGAAAATGTGCTGGGCTTACCTGACTGGTCTGCGGGAAAGAATTCTTCTAGTTCACTCTCAGCATGAGGGGTAAAGCGGACCTCCAGACTGGCAACAGGCGGCTCTCTGATCCAGTCAGCAATAGTACTGTTGGTCTCCACTCTAATGCAGGGTTTTTGGTCTTGCTTAGCTCCCTGCGGGTCTGAAGCTCTGTGCTTGGAGTCACCGCTTCCCTGGTAGAAGTCACTTTGGCTCAGATAGGCCTTCATTTCCTCCAGCATGCTTACAGTGTCTCCAGGCAAGGTCAAAGAATTAGTAAATTGACTTTCATCTAGGTTTGGAGTATCCACTACAGATTTGATGTCACTCTCTTTTACATTTAACAGAACTTCTGTTGGCCAGTTAGGCGACAAAGAGGCGGAATCTAATTGGTTTGCAGTTGATTGACAAGACTTGCAGTCTTTGCTCATCCTTGTGCAAAGGGAATCATACTCTGGAATGTAAGGTTTGATATCCAGGACTGGGGTGCCTTCAATCATGTCAATGTCTGACAGATGTAATGTGTCACCTGGAAAAGAAACAACAAAGATTTTAAACTTTATTGTGCACTTCAATATTGGACGTTTAAGGGTCACTGACTACATTTACAGTACATGCAGTCAATATTGGGTTATGGTCAATATTCCGGTTTCTGAAGCATTTGGAATAACCCGTTTACATGCCTGAGCAAACGGGGTTATTCTATATACATAGTAATTGTAATCAATCAAGATATCCTAATAAAAACAGCGATGCACCTTCTCTGCGCACAGAGAGCATCATGACGCAGTTTGCATAATTTCCGCTTCTTCTTCCTGTATCCAAATACAACAACAGCAGCACAGCGAATAATACACAGCCCGGCGCAGTAGCAGTCTCCTGTGTTTGGCTTTGGTGCTGGTACTGACCCACCACCAGTACTTGACACTATTCTCTCTCACTTTCTTCATTAATGGAAGGCAAGAACGTGTCTGTAGTTGCTTATGAGATTGTGCGAGCGAAAGAGCACAAAGACAGAGAAGAGAGAAGGGATAGTAGATGGATTTACGCTACTGATTTATTACTTGAAATTGTAGTAAGCCGTTTTGAGGGTTTCCCAATGTTTATCTGTTCTGCAGTGCTAAAGAAACGAGCATCTGCCGTTGTTGAAGATATAATATTCCCGCTTCCAACCCCACTGACAAGATGACATGTTCCTCTTCAGAAGTGTTGCGTGTCGCCGTGTTTAGGCGTAGATATTCCTTTTGAACGGATATCCCTATAATATTAATAATTATTATAGCACTTTTCTAAACAAGTTACAAAGTGCTTTTGCAGTGCATTTAAAATCAAAACAAGACCCATGATAGAGAACAAAAAAAACGTTACAAAATGTGAGAATATAATAAATACATAAATCAGGCAATATCAAAAGCTTTTCTAAAAAGACACTGTTTCAGATGTTTCTAAAAGCACAGATACAATGGATATGCCTGATTTCAGGGGGGGAGTGAGTTCCAGAGGGAGGGAGACTGTACAGAGTACGCCCGGTCCCCTTTAGTGGCTCTCTGGTTCTGGGGACGACCATTAAGGCTCCCTCCCCTGAGCAGAGGGTTCTTGTCAAGACATATGGCGTGAGGAGTTAAGATAAATAATGAGGTCCATATCCGTTAAGAGCATTAAAAGTCAATAATACAATTTAGGAATAGGAATACAACCAAGGCCGCAAGGTGGCTGACTGGGTAGCATGTTGGCCTCACAGTCAGGAGGTTCAGGGTTCGAATCTCCATTGAGCATCTCTGTGCGGCGTTTGCATGTTCTCCCCATACGTGTGGGTTTTCTCGGGGTACTCCGATTTCCTCCCACATTCCAAAAACATGCATGTTAGGTTAATTGGCGACTCTAAATTGTCCATAGGTATGAATGTGGGTGTGAATGTTTGTTTGTCTATATGTGCCCTGCGATTGACTGGCGACCAGTCCAGGGTGTACCCCGCCTCCCGCCCAAAGTCAACTGAGGTAGGCTCCAGCATACCCGCGACCCTAATGAGGATAAGCGGTATAGAAAATGAATGAATGGGGACAAGACTGTTGGAATTAGAGGGTCTGAGAGGCATATAAATCTGAGTGTCATCAGCATAAAAGTGATAAAACACATTAAAAGAATCCAAAAGCTGACCAAGGGGTAATAAATAAATAGAAAATAAAAGAGGCCCAAGTACTGATCCCTGCGGAACACCATAAATTTAAGTTAAAATACCATTAAAAAGTACCAAAAATTATCTATTTAAAATATATGTTTTAATAAGTGTGCTGTGATCAATAGTGTCAATCCAATAGTATTAAAATTTATGGGTCTCCACTATCTCCGCACAATAATAAATCATTTGTAACATTTGTTTCGTTCTAAAACCTGATTGAAAGCAATTAAAAACACTAATGGAATTCATAAAATAAATTAATTTACATGCAACAATTTTCTCTAAAACCTTTGATAAAAAACACAATTTTGAAATGGGTCTGTAATTTTTAGAATCAAAGGATCTAAACTGTTCTTTTTTAAGAGAGGTTGAAAGCAGTCTGGAAAATGGCCAGTGGCCAGAAAGCCATTAAAAATGTCCAGGATTATGGGACCAATTAATGGACATACTTCCTTAAACAATTTTAGGGGAATAACCTAGCGAGCAAGAAGAAGTGCTGGTATTGAACACTAGATTTTTAAGTTCTAAAAGGGAAAGAGGTTTAAAAGTGTAAAAATCTGAGGTAAGAACATGCATAGCTGAAAGTGCAGAGGTGCTTAGGCTAATATTTATGTTAATGGTTTCTATTTTGTTGACAAAGTGGTCAAGACATTTTTGAGCCAGCTCCGGACCATGGGACTAAGAGGAAGATGGAGAGGTATTAACTACACTGTTAATAACCTTTAATAGGACTCTGGGGTTGTGATTACTCTTTGCTATTAGTCCAGCAAAGTAGTCTGATCTTGCATTTACAACAGTGTGTTGATAAAGGTGCCTTTGGTTTTTAAGGGCAGCTAATGTGGACTCAGTCTTGTTGGCCTTTCACACACACTCAGCCTTTCAACTGAGCCGTTTCTGAGCGCAAGTATAATCATTTAACCAGGGATCTTTCTTTATTTTACATTTTTTAACTGTGAGAGGAGCAACTTGGTCAAATATGGTCTGACACTTGTTCAGAAGAAGCTTTAAATGCATCGCAGGATCTTGCTGATGCAGAAAAGGAGCACAGGGCGACAAATTAAACGCCTCACAAAATCTGGGGTTTGTATTTGCATCCATCAGGCATGATGTGAGCAGTGATGGAAGTTGTTCTCTGTCAATCTATAGGCGTATACATGACCTAATATTACCCAAGAGTAATATTAGATTTTGTTTTTTTTACTGGACATTGAGCATATTCATTAAGCATTATTGGTGGGGGCACAACGATTTCTTTTAACAACGATTCGATTTGTGGTTTGTATATTCGATTCAAGGACAATATTGGTTCAGTTAGAACGATACGATCCGAAACAATTCAGTGACTTTAAATTGATTCAGTAACTTTTTTGCCAAAAAGAAAGCAGTCTGACGGTGAAATAAAAAGCTGAATACTGGACGGTGCAGGTGAAGTTTCCTAAATTCCCTTTGCCTATTGTAAGACAATCAGGTATACATTAATTATGGAGATAAACAAAAAGGTAATTGACAATTCATGGCAAATGCATTCACGTTTCATTTGAATAAAGTGCAACCAACACTTCAGGTTGAATTAAAAATACATTTACAGGTTGGATGATTAATTCAATCTGACAAAACATGACTAACTTTAATTTTATACCTCATTCACTTCTCTAACCAGAGTATTAAAGAAGTTATTTCCACCCACAGATTAGAATGAAATGTCACGTGCAGTTAGATATTAAAGTGAATGAATATCCTACATACTGTAATGCTTGCACAGATGCTCTTAAAGCTAAGAGGAGGTGTTTGATCAACACGCTTGTCATTGCAAGAAAAAATGGAACATACGCCAGAACAACAGTGGCTCCCAAACGACAAGCCTTCCATTCAACCAGAACACAAACATGCACAAACTTAACGCTCGCTACGTACCTTTTACAAACAGCATACATATTTAAGATAATAAATAATACGTTGATAAATCATATCAGTGACTCTAAGGATGATACGTACCAAGAATTTTATCCAGCTTTGCAAGGGTTAGACCCAAAGCGTTCGGTCTGTGCGGACTTCGAGTTGAGTACAGGCCCACCCTCTGACCATTAAGCCTGGGGGGCTTCACTTTGGCTTTGTAATTCATGTGCCCATTCTTGTGAAAGAGAAAGATAACCCTGTAGTGGAAAAAGCACATGTGACACACAAGAAACTATAATCATATCTATTAGCCTGTCTTGTGGAAAAAATACACCTCAAACCTCAAGTGGGACAACACGCAAGCAAATCTCGTGACTTCAACTCAGAGAGCATCTGAAGGATTAACTTATTATATTGCTTATATTGCTTTCTCTTTTCCTTTTTTTGGTCATACCACCAAAAACAAAGAGGCAATGACAACCATAGAATTGAAGATTAATTTCAATAGCAGTTGTGGTCTAGTACCCTGACTGCTATGCACAATATGGCTAAAGTGATGTCGTAATAGAATAGAAGAGAATATATGCGTGATGTAAAAAAAATAAACACTTACCGGGCGTATTGATTAATATTACCCTGCATATGTCACTCAGAGTTTGCATTTTTTAAGTTTTACTATAGAATATGTACACCTGAATAACAGTTAAAAACGCACAACTATTTCTTATAAAACTCCCAGTACAGGTAATGATGCTTCTATGATGGCGACAGCTTGACCCTGGAACGGATTATTTTAATTTCCGTTGGTACTTACGGAAAACTTGTTTTTGCATGTGAATAATCTTGAACTCATCTAGAGAGCCATTTAAGCAAAAAAAAAGACTGAAAGACAAAAAAGATAAGATGGCCTATGCGACCTACCAGACATGAGAATATTGCTCCAGTCCTAGCAGGGCATGCTCAGGGTTATTGAAGACACTCTGCTTCAGTCGCAGCTCTGCCCTCGAGGGTCCGCAGACAGTGGGCTGTCTGGGTGTCCCGTTCTTCATAGAGAAACAGGAACTTATGTAACCAATAGGGATCGTCTGGATGGTTCCTGCAATGACAACAGCAGCAGGGTCAATCAACTCAGTGAACCACTCGCTGTCAGTGTTACCAACATCGTCCGCCTATTGTTACCGTGTTCTAACGCTGCCCGAGATGAAGCAAGTAGAGGCGGTGGCTCGGCTTTCTCAGGCTCCTGAACATTAACTTTTGACAAAGCAGACTGAATAGAAAGGATGTGTTTGCGATGAGTTCGAGTTGCAGTGTCCAGCATCTGCCTGTTAAGAGGGAGAAGGCGCATATATAAATTCCAGGTTTTAG
Source organism: Oostethus manadensis (assembly GCA_024372805.1). Lineage (NCBI taxonomy): Eukaryota > Metazoa > Chordata > Actinopteri > Syngnathiformes > Syngnathidae > Oostethus > Oostethus manadensis. The sequence goes on along the minus strand of QODF01000254.1, from coordinate 76,885 downwards.
ACAGTGGTTGTCTCAAGATAT